>PITA01027207.1:7025-21430 GCA_004023965.1 Spilogale gracilis | reverse complement strand
TTACCAAATTGTTGTATGAGATCCAGTAGTTTGGGGGTAGAGTCTTTTGGGTTTTCCACATATAGTATCATGTCATCTGCAAAGAGAGAGAGTTTGACTTCCTTTTTGCCAATCCGAATACCTTTTATTTCTTTCTGTTGTCTGATTGCTGTTGCTAGGACTTCTAACACTATGTTGAACAGTAGTGGTGAGAGTGGGCATCCCTGCCTTGTTCCTGATCTCAGAGGAAAGGCTGTCAGTTTTTCCCCATTGAGGATGATATTCGCTGTGGGTTTTTCGTAGATAGATTTTATGAGGTATAACAGGAATTTTTAAATCGTGATGGGGGAGAGCCATCTAGAATAGCCATCCCCTATGTATAATTGTTACCACTTTCGTTTTTCAGAGTTCCCTTGCACGCTCTGTTCATGGACAAAGATAATTCTTGTAAACCTGTGACCAAACCAGAGGTAGAATTTTTTAATTTAATTTAATTTTATTTTATTTTATTTATTTTATTTTATTTATTTTATTTTAATTTTCCCCTCGCTTATCATTATATCATGAGCCGTTTCCCCATTGTTTGAGTCTTCATAAGTATTGCTTTTAATTGTTACAGCATTGAAATCTGCAACTTGAAAAATAGAAGGGTGGAATGGTCAGTGACCAAAGCCTTTAAAAAGTTGTATTCTTTTCTGAATGTTCTTTTTATGAAAGTTACTCTGTCTGTATCTTCATGCCGTATAAAAGAGGCAGGAATAAATTCTTGCTTCCTTCCTTCCTTCCTTCCTTCCTTCCTTCCTTCCTTATTTTATTTATGTGACAGAGAGAAACACAGCTAGAGAAGGAACACAAGCAGGGGGAGTGAGAGAGGGAGAAGCAGGCTTCCCGTCGAGCAGGAAGCCCAATGCGAGACTTGATCCCAGGACTCCCGGGTCATGACCAGAGACGAAAGCAGCCGCCCAATGACTGAGCCACCCAGGCGCCCCGGGAATAAATTCTTTCTTGAATCAAGGGTGGGAAATGCTCTTTTGATTGCCCGGGATCAAATGACTAACTCAGCTTGATTTGGCCTATCCCACTACGGCGGGTTAAATGATGGCCCCCAAAAAGACACACCCTCAGAACCTTTGAGTGAACCTTATTTGGAAAAAGGGTCTGTGCAGATATAATTAAGTTAAGGATCTTGAAATATCACGAGATCACCCTGGATTATCCACGTGGGCCCCAAATTCAGCAATAAGTGTCCTTATAAGAAAGAGCAGCAGAAGACCAATACGGAGGAGGCGACTGTGTGGCCGCTGGGGCGGAAAGGGGAGTGGTTCCGTCTGAGGGATGCCTGGAGCCCCCAGAACCTGAAACATGCAAGGAAGTTTTCTCAAAGATTCTCAAGGTGACACCTTGACTTCAGACTCATGCTCTAAACTGTGAGGGAATATATTTCCATGGTTTCAAGCCATCCAGTTTTGTTTTGAACACAGGCAAGCGCCTCTTCCTAGAATATTATTATTGATTATTATTGACAACTGGTGATAAAAATCTCCTGTCCCTAAAGATCTTGGTGGCAGCTCATGCTGCTTGGAGTGATGATGAATAAGAAAGGGTCTTTCAGCAAATTTTTGAAAACGTCTCTCTCTCAGAACCCCCAAATGGAAGTTACAGCACTAAGTAAATAAATAAAATAAGTGGGCAATCTCGTGGTGACATTTTCATTAACCCACTCTCTTTCTGTCTCATTAGCCCTCGTGGGGGGAGGAAGGATTGTTTTAATTAGCAGGGTTGAGAAGGCTTGCTTGGGTTGCTTCCCACCTGCTGTTCCCAGGATTACCCTGTCAGCTTATAAAGACAATACAAATCATTCCAGCCCACAAAACCACCTCAGAAGGCGACAGAAGAAAGGGGATCCACCTGAGTCCATGTTAAGTGTTTTTGAACAATGCTCTTATTTCTAAGTATTCAAGTGTAATTCAAGCGTAATATTGGGTTTTAGCAAGCAGCTCAATATCCTGTCACAGAAAAGCCCTTTCTACTTTGGGACTGGCCATGTGGTCCCTCTTTTATCCCTTTGTGCTCAGGGCTGCCCAAGCAGAATGCACATCTGACGGTGAGACCGTGGGTCCCACGTCCCCATCTGCATTTACCTGGTAAATGCTCAAATAGAAAGGCAGACCACAATCTCCCAAGGACCCAACAAGTTCCCATATGCATTTCTGTTACTGTTAGGCACTTGGGGTCTTGAAAGCGCACGCATTATTGTCATCAATTGTGTTTCAGTGAGGGGTGCCTGGCTGGCTCAGTTGGTAGAGCTTGTGACTCTTGATCTCAGGGTCATGAGTTCAAGCCCCACCTTGGGTGTAGAGATGACTTAAAGAAATAAAATAAAATCATTAGTTGTGTTTTAATGATACAAAGCTCTGCACGTAGATGTTTTGCTTCTCTGCAGGGTTGATCTGCAGCCTTAAAGCCTGTGAACAAAGCTGTGGGCTCCTTGGTGGAGAACACCTGGTCCTTAAATCTTCAAATGGAAGTGTCTCAAGTTTGAATCGAGAAATAAATTCAGACGTCCATAGAAATGCCAAGGTTACTATTTACTAGGAAACAGTCTCCCAGGTACTCATTAAACCATTTATTTATTCACTCGTTTGACAAACCTTTATTGAGCACCTACTGTATGGCAAGTACTACAGGCACTGGGGATAAAAAGATGAATGAGGCCTGGACCCTGCCCACAAGGAACCCGCAAGATCAAACATTATAATACGAAGGCAAAAAGCAATGACGGAAAGGCACACGGGCGAACACACAAGCCAAGAGGCAGGGACACAAAACATCTCAGAGCAGGGGTGAGGTCAGGAAAGCCTTCCAGGGGAGGGGACTCAGAGCCCAGTGTGAAACAATGAATGAGGAATGGCCCCGTGAGAACAGGGGGAAGGCGGTGGGTGAGGAGAAACAGCAGTGGGGTTGGGGAAGTGACTAGTCCGGCTGACTCGTTCATGCCGTCCTGGGGTGTCCTTCCTCAGGGACGCAAGAGGACATGCGGTATGCGTGGTGATGACCCCTCACAGGGAGTGACGTGTGATGAAAATCTAGACGTGTCGGCCAAGGGGGCTGCCGACACAGCGAATAAGAGCGATGATCATTGCATCTGCCTTGTATTAGGTCCCTACCGTTTACTAAGCTTTGTGCTTACGTACGTTTATCTCACTAAATCTTTGCATTAGAGGTGTGTGAGGTATCTATGATCACCCCTTTTTTATAGACAGGGAACTGGGGATTGAGATCAAGTCAGTTCCCTGAGGCTATGGGGATGGAAAGTGACAGAAGAAGGGTCAGGAGGCAGATCCGTCCAAGTCCAAAGCTCATGGCGTAGGTAGGCAGGGCCGTCAGCAAGATGGTACCGCTGACAGTGTTTCTCAAATTTGGATTCAGAACCATCCATCTCTTCGCATCCCTCGGATCCTCTGTGCACCTCTTGCTTAGGGATACTCTTCTCCGCAACCACACCTTCCTTCCTTACATCCCCTTTCCTTTCAGCTAAACCCAGTCTCACCTGTATTACGTCTGGCTCCCTGGTTTTCTTTTAAAGAACTGGAAATTCGAATAAACAAACCCAGGCTAAGGTCTCTATTACTGGACTCTTTGTTTCTGATAGGAAGTCAGTGATTTTTCGAATTGTTATTCCCTTGTAGGCAATGTGTTCTTCTTCTCTGATTTCAAGATTTTCTCTGGTTCTTAGCAATTTGACTATGTTGTGCATAGGTGTGGCTTTGTGTGTGTTTTTTTTAAATACTTTGAAAAAGAAACCTAAACTTATAATCTGTAATTATATGTCTTTGTATGAATCTGGGGAAGTTGTAGTCATTATTTCTCCAATCACACATACATTAGACCCTTTGATATAGTCTCAAGTGTCAGTAAGGATCTGTATACTTTTCTCTACCTATTTTTTTCTATTCCTCAGTTGGATAATTTCTACTGATATAGTCAAGTTCACTGACTCTTCTGTTATCTAGACCCTGATGTTAAGCTCATTCAGTGATTTTTTTTGTTTGTTTCAGATATTTTCACTTCTAAAGTTTCCATTTGATTCTTATTGGCTCTTTTCCCTATCTTTTCATGTGTATTTTCCTCTACGTCTTGAGCATAGTTATAATTACCACTTTAAATTCTTGACCATTAATTCCAAATATGAGCACTCTATGAGGTTTGTCTCAATTAAATGTCTTTTCACTTAACAGTGACTCATGTTTTCCTATTTCTGTGTGTGCTAAGTGTTTTGAAATATATTCTAGACATTGTGACTCTGCGCTAGGTTATATTCCTCCTAGGATTTTTTGTTCTGTTTTGTTTTGTTTGCAAGGGGCTAACTTTAGTTTGATTGAACTCAAACTAAAAACTCTGTCTTCTGTGATGGGCAGCAGCTCAAACCCAAGTTCACTTATTTTAGCCTTTGTTGAACTTTTAAGAGTCTGTCCTACCCCATATGGGGTTCAGGGATCTTCCAGAAACTTAGGCAGAGTTTATATACTGAATTTGGACTTCTCTTCTCTGGTTCTCTCTTTTCCTGGATTCTTCATTCATTTCCCAGTGCCTGTGGTTTTCCCAAACTCTGTCTTCTGGTTCTTCAACCATAGGTTGGATAGAACCACAGGTTTCTATCCAAATTATAGACACTGTGTGCAGCCTGGATGATAGCTTGGCATTTCAACTAAAGGTCATTTTCCAAATGAGAAGAGCACTTCCTGCTTTTTTTTTTCTTCCATGGGTCAGCATCTTCATCTGGCTTCTGTATCCTACCTGTGTTTGTTCCCTTTCCAGAGTCTTCGGGTAGTTGGGGTTTTCGGGGTGATTTTGGTTTTTTGTTCTTAAAATCTCATCCAGAATTGATAGATGCTTCCTCTGGCAGGACTGGTGTGAGAGGAGCTTACTCACCATGACCAAAGGAGGAACGGCGTTCTGTTGTGTAAAATGGCTTAATATGGTGCCTCCTCCTCCAGACATACTCACTGAATTCACAGCTGCGTCAACTAAGAGGAGGGATTCTGTTGAGATTTTCTAGAACCTTAGCAGTTGGGTAGGAAGAATTAAGACAGAAGGGTTTTTCTTCTGATCACAAGGTAGTAGCTTTCTAGTTCATAGGGTAGCTCTAGTCATTGGGAAAAGTGGACACATTCTTTGTTATGTTATGTTTAACTTATAGGTAGATGTTAAGGTAGCTTCTAAACTTTTTTTTTAGAAAAACATGACTATCCTTAGGCGATGATTTGAATGCTCCTAATAGCACATCATGAGATGTAATGCTTATAAAATCTTAGGAAAGAGAAATGGGGTGATTGGCTCAAAATGGTGATCTGAGCACGTATGTCTACCCTCCCATGTTCCCAAAATACCATGAAAAAAACAAAGAAAGTATTGAAAGTATTTTTCAAAAGGAAAAGTTCAATATAGTGTAGGAAAACAAGAAAGAGCTCCATCAGTGAACCAGAAACTTTGAGAAACTTCCAAATGCCTGGGGCACCTGGGTGGCTCAGTCGTTGGGCATCTGCCTTGGGCTCAGGTCATGGTCCCAGGCTCCAGGGTCCTGGGATTGAGCCCAGCATAGGGCTCCCTGCTCAGTGGGAGGCCTGCTTCTCCCTCTCCCACTCCTCCTGCTTCTGTTCCCTCTCTCGCTGTGTGTCTCTGTAAAATAAATAAAATCTTTGAAAAAAAAATTCCAAATGATCCAGATCAGACAGGACCAGACATACAGAAAAGCAAAACCAGAGGAATTCATCACCAGAACCTTGTGTAGGAGAAGATTGTTGTGGAACCTGGGAGTTTTCATGAAAATGCCAAGTCCAGATTGAACACATAGAAAGGGGAATGGCTCTGGGGCAACAGTCAGGGGCTGAGATGCTTGCTTGCGGAGCAATCAGGTGGCCTCAGCCTCTCTCCTTCCTTCATCACTTCATAATCCCCCTCCCTAATCAATCTCCCCACCATCACCCTGGTCTTTCCAATCTATGCTCTGTAGCTAGAGGGCCTTTCCAATGACAATCTGAATGTGTCCCTCTGCTGCCAGTCCTAACCCCTACTTAAAGACCTTCACTGACTACCATTACTCTTGGGCTACAGGACAAACTCATTGGCCTCTGCTAGGCCTGTATGATTCCTGCCTCACACCATTCTCTCCCGTCCCCACGCCCCAGCCACTCTGGCCTTTTTCTGTGCCATCCAGTTGAATCCTCATCCTCGCTCCACCACAGGCTCTTTGCACATGCTCTTCTAAGTGGCCCTTGTCGTTCCCCTTCACCCCACCCAAATACCTGCCCCATACACACACATTCCTTCCCTGGCTAATTCAAATCTTGGCTCAGTCTTCGTTTTATCCAAGTAGACTTCCCTGGCCCCACCCAGGGAAGCCTCCCCGATGTCCCAGAAGCTTCTCCTCCGTGGCTCTCTCCACACTTGAAATCTCACACTTATTCATGATGTTTTGATGAATGCTCATCTGCCCAATTAGACTGGAAGGCTCCACAGAGTAATGATCATGTCAGATTTTGTTCATCGATCTCTCTGTAAAGCCCAGCCCAGTGCCAGGCATGTATGTTGGAAATTCAGTAAATACTAAGGTATTTGTTGACTAAGACAGAAGATGGATGAATGCATGGACGGATGGATGAATAGCTCTGTGGAAGACAGAAAGGAGCATGTTGTGGACTCTGCCCTCCGAGAGTATTGTAGAGATGGTCAGTGACCCAAATCAGATACACATTAAATACCAGCAAGGCAAAAGTACCATCGGTGGCACGAGAACGTATGTGATTGCTTATTCTATGAGCGGTCCACACGACATGGAGGGGGGACCACGGAGCTCTAAATGTTTGCCGTATCTAGTCCTCATCGGGACGGCAGCCTCAAGTCCAGCGGGAAAGATGCCTCTCTACTGATAGACCCATTATTCTTACCACAACTCACGGGCTGAAGCCCATGAACCCAAGCCCAAAGCAGTTACCTGGTTTGGCCATAGCGTCATTTCAAAGGTAATCCATGAGGATGAGGTCATAATGGAGTAGAGTGGGTCCCCAAAGCAGTAGGACCAGCGTCCTTATAAAAAGAGGAATTATGGACATAAACAGAGACGTGGGGAGAATGCCATGTGAATATGGATATGGCCATCTACAAGCCCGAGGGGGAGGCCCACGGTAGAGCCTTCTCTCCCAGCCCTCAGAAGGAGCCAGCCCGGCCAACTGCTTCGTCTCAGACTTCTAGCATCCAGGGCTGAGAGACAATAAACTGATTCTAAGCCACCCGTGTTGTGGTCATCTGTTACAGCAGCCCTAGCCAACTCAAGCAGAGGGCAAAATGCCCAGCCCCAAGAAGGACCAGAGCAGCCTTGATGGGGCAGGTGGATTGGGGTGGGGCAGCACAGGGAGAGCTGGGGGCCAGGGAATGAGTGGACAGTTGCAGAAAAGCAGCACTTCCACATTGAGAAAGAAGCAGTGAACAGACTGGAAGGGGAATCTTATCTCAGGAAAGAAAAACCTCTTACACCCAGATAGGAAAATCAGGGTTGCTGGAGCTCCAGGGAAGGCAGTCCTGAGTTGTCCAGGCATGGCCAAGGCTGGCCCACGTGTGGCTTAAGGGGTATGCCCCCCAGCTTGGAAATAACTCGACCGTGGGCTTTTTGCAGGGGTGAATTCATTGCTATCAGGTCGCTGGCTTCTTCTTTCTATTTAGATTAATAACCACGTAATGATCACCTGGGCTGATTTAGATGGTGTCATTTTAAGAAATTACGGTCTCGATCCTTCTTCTCCTTCCCCTTTGCTTCCGCCCTCCCTGAATTATTCCTGAGGAAGAAACCAATTAATGGTGACTTGGCTGTTGTAATATAGCCCGCTGTACAATGTAGCAATGCCTAATGGAGTTTTAATTTCCCCATGGTGAGTCAATATTTGCTTTAAGAAAGAAAAATGTCACCATAAACCACCGCCCCACATGAATTTGGTAGCACCGACGGTGAGAGAGTCTTCTTTTTTAGGTAAACAGTGATGGAAAGTGGATTGGTGTGGGGGGGTTCACTCCTCACAAATCTGGGCTGCTTATGGTCTTTGCTGCTCCTTCCTACAATAGTGGTGATTAAATATTTTGCTTTGCAAATGGAGAGAACTGTCAGGGACTCACCCACAGTTTAAAGGGCCTGAAACAAAGTCATTATAATATAGAAGAGGAACAATTTATTCCAGCCTATTAATAACTCGTGGGGAGCAGGGAGGGGAATATAATAGTAGGCATCCCTCTTTGAAGACATTGCAAGCCTTTCTTATTTTCCCCAACGAAGGCTGTGCGTGGAAACCGAATCCTCCTTTCTAAAAAAATGGATTCGACTTTCCAGGATCGTGCAAAGAAATAAAGTTCTGCAATCCTCTCTCTCATAATAAGTCTGTCCAAAAATGATGTTGCTCATTCCGTTGAAAGATAGTTTCATTTCCTACTCAAAATTGGTATGAAAAATTTGCCTTGCCAAATGAACATTGTATACTGAACTTGTCAAATCCTTCCTCCTGACACAAATAAAAGATAACATTGGGTGGCGGCGTGTAAAACAGCTCTGACAAGATAGCAGAGGGAGACAAAGAAATATACATATTTTGATTCTGTTTTAGAAGCTGGGGTTGGGGGTAGGCACCAGCGCGAAGACTGGCCAGCTTCTGAATGCTTCAGGTAACAATTGAACAAGTCACTTTCATGTAGAGTTTCAACGCTATAATGACCCTGTTTCCAATTAGCCAAAACATGACAAAATTTCAACTTTTATAGCAGCAAAAGCTGCCAGGGAGAAGATCGCCTGAGTGACGAGCTCTTCATTCAAAAGTTTACGGGTGCACCGTGGTGTGGCTGTAATTACTAGTTCTAACACAGTGGGAAATTATTCCTAGTGTGTTTAAAAATAAATAAGGTAAATGATCACCCTTTCATTAGATCTGTACTCCTACCATATAAGTGATTTTTTTTTTCCTATTAAAATTGTTGATTGAAGGCCGTTAGCTGTTTATCAGCTCAAAATTACATTTCTGCTCTCTTAGGGGCCCGCTGCAGCTAAGAATCACACTCGTCGCCTAGTTAGGAACAAGAAAAGACTCCTAAAACTGCAATTTCAGGGGGGGGAAAAAACAGAAGCAAGAAACCCGGATTGCACCTCTTTGTCCCCAAAGGCATCACGCTTCTTTGTTCTGCTAAGAATAATTAACCTCAATCTCAGCTCAGGGTCCCTAGATTGATTATCATAGTCATTTAAATACTGTAATCTCATTTTCAGCACCCGGGTGAGGAGGGGGGGGCGAGGGGAGCGAGGCTGGAGAGAGAAAGAGAGCAAGGCTGGGAGGGAAGAGAAAACAGAATAAATTATCTGACAAAGGGAAATGGGCCTTTCTGCTCACAGAGCCTATTTCGGATCCTTCCACTTGATTGGAAAAGTTGATGAAGTTTAAATGAAGCAGAATTAGAACCTCAGGCCGCTGAGTATTGACGCAGTCTAGGCGAGCGTGTGCAGCTCAATAGCCCCCCCGGTTTCGCTGGAAAACAAGAGACAGACCTAAATGGTATAATCTTCAATCGAATCTAACATCCACACTGACAAGGGAAGGTAATGAGTTAGGCCAGATCAGGCCTGTTGGTTAAAGAAATTAATCCCTCCCGCCGCCCTAGAGAGCTTTGATGCCTATTGTGTGGGCCCCTGTCCCAGTCTATCTAAATGCTAACTAACTGGGAGGGTGAGCTCGGGACTGTGCGCTGAGGCTAATCTGATAAAAATTTGCTCTCTCTGATTAGGGAGGCGGGGAGGGGACGGGGTGATGGTTGGGGTGGAGGAGGGGGAGCCTTCCCTTTGAAAGAGGGAGGCCATCCTGGTCAGCCTGGGTGCCAGTTGTGCCCCCAACCTGCTCGCTGGTAGATGCCTGTGTTTAGAATAACCTTAACTCCAGACTTCATGCCAAAGCAGGATCCACAAGTCCTTCCTCTCTTCTGCTTGCCTCCTCTTGAAACCACTCTTTTTTTTTTTTTCCTTTGACAGAGAAAGATCACAAGTAGGCAGAGAGGCAGGCAGGCAGGCACAGAGAGGAGGAAGCAGGCTCCCTGCTGAGCAGAGAGCCCGTTGCGGGCCTCGATCCCAGGACTCTGGGATCATGACCTGAGCCGAAGGCAGAGGCTTTAACCCACTGAGCCACCCAGGTGCCCTTGAAACCACTCTTTCAACCAAAGTGCTGGCTCCTGACCACTCTGTCTTCCTCACATTAAGCTTCCTCCAGACTTTCCCTCCAACACACCCAAGCTCAGGGTGTCCTATTTCTTGCCTCGCCTGGCCATTTCTCTTCTTTCCTTTTTTTTTTAAGTTTATTTTATTTTATTTATTTGACAGAGAGAAACACAGAGAGGGAACACAAGCAGGAGGAGTGAGAGAGGGAGAAGCAGGCTTCCCACAGAGCAGGGAGCCCAACACGGGGCTGGATCCTGGGTCTCCAGGATCATGACCTGAGCCACCCAGGCGCCCCATCGCCTGGCCATTTCTACATCTAAAATGACTTCCCCTTCTCTCAGGCCCCACTGAGGGTGGCTCAGTCCCGAGGCTGCTCCAGCCAGGCTGGGGGATGGGGGGAGAGAGAGAGAAGCGTGTTCCGCACTGAGCAGGGAGCCTGATGTGGGGCTCAATCCCAGGACCCTGAGATCCTGACCTGAGCCAAAGGCAGATGCTTAACCCTCTGAGCCACCCAGGTGCCCCTGGATCTATGCAGCTTTGGTGACGAAGATGAACTAGATTCTTCCTCCATTGGGACAGAGGCGTCTCCCGGGTAATGGACGGTGCACAGCACGAAAGGACCATGACAAGCTGTGAACTCACAAGGCCTCGGCGCTAGCCTCTCCTCCCCCACTGACCCTCTGCATGACCTCAGGCACACTCCCGAGTTGGCAGAGTTGAGATCCTGTAGGTAGGAGGCCGGCACTTGGTAGGTACTCAACACGGCGGCCTCGATGGCCACAAGCTCTTCTGATCCGTGCAATGCTTAAGACCACGGGCCATGGTGGACTCTGAACTCAGGCTCGTGCTGCCTCCTCTGCATTGGCTGAGTGACCGTGGGCAACGTGTGCGACCTCTTTAAACCTCAGGGTCCCCATCTATAAAATGGGAGGCCACCGATCCCATCTCTTAGGACTGTTGCAGAGACAGCGAGACCATAGTGCCTGAGAAGGGAGTGCACAGTGGGCTCCGTGGAAGGCAGCCACTGTCAGTGGGGGGGTCACTGCTGGCTGAATGGGCTGCAGCCAAGAGCTTCCTGGGACCCCAGACCCCAGGCCTCAGCCTCCCTGTGCTCCTGCTCTGGAGAAGTCAGGCCGGGCAGCATCCTGCCGTGAGATTCAGGGAGGGCCCCCGGAAAGAAGCCAGCAGCCACTTAAGAGAAGATGGAGCTTTCAGAAACGCCAAGCAGACACTTTCCTCTTAGAAGGGGAGTTTTTGAAAGACTTGCTCAAACCTCGAATGTATGCCCACTGGGTGCCTCCAGCGTGAGCAAAATCTTCAGTGACGGTTGATAAAGGTTTCGGAGGCAGCGGCGAAGCCCAGCCCTCGGCCTGGGAGACCCTCCGTGGCACTCCAGCAGTTTCCTTCCAAGGGCTCAGTGGAAATCCGGTGCATGACAGACTGGGGGGGGGGGGGCTTGTTTAATTTACAGACAGTAAACAAATTGCCTCGCCACCACAACCACTGGGGTCCAGACGGGAGGCCTGCTAGGAGCTGGGCTGACCATTGACCGTGTGAGTCCGGCAGCATCCAGCCGCAGAGGGCGTCGTCCCCCTCCCCAAGGCTTCCTCCCATCACACCACAGCACAGCCCGCCCCCACCCGGGGGTCCTGGCTCTGTTTGGGCCTGTGTCCCCCTGGGCGCAGGGAGCCGGCGCTGGCTCCGTTGGCCCTGATCTGGGCTGTCAGCCTTCCGTGCTCTGCCCCGTGCTCTAGCCCACTCCCTTTGGCCCCAGCAGGTCTCACCGCCCACTGGAGGCCTCTGCCAGATCTGGCCTCACTCCCCAGCCAGCCTCGCTTCAGGGCTCCTTCCCTGACCCTTCACTGCAGCCTCTGAAGTTCCAACTACCTCCTCGCCCTCGAGGTACAAAACCTCTTATTTTGACCCCTCTTAGTGCCCGTGCCTCCCCTGCGGAACTTCTCTGACATCAGGGAGAGCTTGACCTCAGCAGGTCTTGCTAGCTGCCCGCAGACAGAAACGAAGGCTGTCCTGCCTGCCGGGGTGCACTCACAGCCCAGCCCAGCTGCAGCGGGTTGCCACCTGCCGGCCCCTCTCAGCATTCTGTAAACGGTCGGTCGCATTAGCAAAGGAAAGGTCGACTCAGGGTAATTCTCAGAGGGGAAGCCACTCCGGTGCGCATAGGACAGGTGTGTAGGACAGAGGCAGAGACCCTCCCAACTTTCAGGGTCCACAAAAGACTGAGAGTTCATCACTGTGGTCGTGGGGCTGGCGTGCCTGGCACCATGCTTACAGAGTGACCGCGTGACAGCCCGAACCGAGGACGCTAGATCTGGTCATCCGCGCATCCCTCCCCCAGGCCTCCTCCCAGAAAGCTGCGGCTCACCCCATTAAAGTTGGATTTACCCTGAAGTGAATGAGACTCGAGCTTCAGGTTTGCTTCGTTGCATGTGGCCCCATGCAAGGCCTCGGACTTAATTTCCAGCATTATTTATCAGTTCCTTAGAGAGGGATCTCCGAAGGGCATCAGCTGCTGGCACTACAACACCTGGGCCCACCTCTCCCCAGCCTCCCCCCGCCCCGGGCTCCCCATACACACTTACCAGCCCCGTGTGAGGGCTCAGCTCAAGCCTGATATGTTCCCTCGCCCCCCGCACCCAGGCGCCGTACTCAGCACTGAGCCAGGATCCCACGCGAAGAATGGCTGTCCCTGCATTGGCCCCACTTAGTTGTTTGTATTTCTGGCTGTTTCTGCTCACTGGATTTTAAGCTCTTGGAGAGCATCGTCAGTCTGCGGGTCAGCTTACCCCTACATCTTGGGTACCCAGCTCTGAGCCTGGTGCACTGTGGGTGTTCGAAAGTGTCTCTCAATTCAAGCAGTGAGTGAATGAATGAAGTATTTCCTGGTTCTTTCCTCATAGTGAACACAGGATGCTACAGTTGTTCATGCTTAATGAAGACATGTTGCCCAGGCCAGCCCCGTCCTGGGGGGCCCTCCTCTCCCAGCACACCCGACACCCAGCCGGACCCACAGGCCCGGCCCAAGTGCATAAGCTCTGATATAGGGCCCCTCTTTGCCTCCCCTCCCCTCCCCTTTGCCTTTAGTAACTTTTATTATTGGTTGTGGTCTGCAAAGTTTGGTCTTCCTCTCACCAGACCATCAGCTTCTTAGAAAGGAATCCTCAGACCTCTTACGTTCCCGCCAGTGCCCTGCACACAGTAGGGGCTTACTAAATATTCCCTCAGTGATTGATGGGCCCATTACGCAGATATACACCAAAAAATAAGCAAAGAAACGTAAATAAGCAAGCCAACCTCTCTGTCCTGAAAGACTTCCCAGGGATGGAGGGGAGACATGAATGCAAGTTCCACGCAATGGGAACATTAAGATGGCGCTTGAGTATGGGCAGACAAACTCAGTACTGCCCAGTAAGGTTGCCCAACCGAGCCGCCAGCAAACTGTCTAATTCCCTCAAATGAAATGCAAAAGCCTAAAGATCATTCCTCCCAGGGTACCCAGCTGGCTCAGTCGGTAGAGTGGGCGACTCTTGATCTTGGGGTTGTGGGTTCGAGCCCCACAATGGGCGTACAGACTTAACAATAGTATTTTTTTATAGAATCACCTCTCTCGACATCTCGTTGGGGGCCCCCACTGCTGTGGGGGGCTGTGGTGTCCGAGCTCACTAGGACTTTTTTCTCTGGTGCTGTGGCATGATTTCAATGTGATGCTGGGCGCTGGAATCCAAGACTTTCTGAATCTCCCCTTTCATTCCTCTGTTCAAGGATTTTGATCCAGGCAAGGAAAAGTTATCTAGTATGCTTCTGGGTTCATTGGTTTCCCAAACATGTATTGTTTGGTTCATATAAAAGATCAGAAGTCCTTCTTCTGGGCTCATTATGTGTGTTCTACAGTGCTTGTGGCCGGCCGCTGTCCCCGCCACCCTGTGTGGTGTGCACGTCGACCTCGCGGCTCATTGACCCCTGGGTATCAACTACTTCTTAACCAAATGCTGCTGTGCCTTTAAATTATCGGGTGGAGGGGCGCCTGGGTGGCTCAGTTGGTTAAGCAACTGCCTTCGGCTCAGGTCATGATCCCGGAGACCCGGGATCGAGTCCCACATCGGGCTCCCTGCTCGGCGGGAAGCCTGCTTCTCCCTCTCTCACTCCCCCTGCTTGTGTTCCCTCTCTGGCT
>PITA01027206.1:0-21449 GCA_004023965.1 Spilogale gracilis | reverse complement strand
TATAGAAAGTGGGAAACTGATTATTACGGGATGTGTGTGGGAGGAGGCCGAAGTGTCCGTTGTTGTAATGTCAGGGGGTGGGGGGGGGGTAGTGTCTGACTATTATGGGATATCTAACTGGGGGTGGATGAAGAGTGGTTATTATGGGATGTCTGTGGGGGATGGGGATGAGTATTATGGGCTGTGAGGCTAGTGCTGGGAGGGGTGCTTATTATGGGATGGCCATGGGGAAGGAGAGGTGACGAATTATTATGGGATGTTAGCATTAGGGCCAAGAGTGAAGAAGTTGGCAAAGGATGGCTATTATGGGATGTCTGAGGTGGGGAAAGGGTTAGTTGCAAAAGGTCTGCAATATTATAGGATGTCAACAGTCTTGGCATATAGGTGTATGGAGTGCGTGTGGGGTTGGTGGTGGTGGGGTGTCCGTGTGTATTATGGGATGGCCAGGAGGTGGGTGGTTGCCCGGGTGACACGCGCGCGCGCGCTCGAAGGGGGCGTGGCCAATGGTTGCCTGAGCGACGAGGGGGCGGGGGTTGCCCAGGAGACCTAAGGAGGAGGGTGGCGGTAGTGGAGGGGGGGTTGGAGTTGGTTGAGGTTATTATGGGCTGTCCGTGGGGGGGCGGGGCCTGTGCGGTGGGATTTCCCGGCCGGTGTTTCGGGCCCTTTAAGAGGCGACGCCGGAGCCGGAGCCATTTTCCCCCCTTCGGCCGCGGCGAGGAGGAGCCGGAGCGGGAGTGACACCGGGCCGGACCCAGCGCGACCTGCGGCGGCTCCGGGGTGAGGAGAGCGCGGGGTTCCCAAAGAGACGCCCCTCTCAGCCCGACCAGCCCCCAAGCTCATCCTCCACCCACCCCTTCCTCAGACGTCCCGGACTCGCGGACCGCCCCTTGCCCAGAGGAGCCGACCCTTCCTTTCCTTTGCCTGCAGGGCGCCCTGCCCCCCCCACCCCCGCCCTAAGCCGGCCCGAGTCTTGCTCCCCGCGACTCCCACCTCGAGCTTGGTCTCCCACAATGCCCGGCGCCCGCCCCCTCGCCCTTTGCTCACTTGCCCCCCGGGACACGTGGCCCGGCCCCCTGCCCGGTGGGCGCTCTCTTGCCCCCTGCGTCCCAGCCTCTAGCCCCCTGGAGCGCCCGAGCCTCCACGCCCCCTCGGCCCCGCAGCTCCTCCGGAGAACCTGAGTTGTCCCAGAGGACAGCCTTTGGAGAGCTGCCCTGTCTGGGGACTGGCCCCTCCCCAGGCGTAGGGAGGTGCCCCCCCACCCCCAAGTGACCTTGTGTCCCGGAGCGCCTCGCCGCCTGCCGCCTCCCCCGGCCGCCCCCCCCACACTCACCGCGCCGCGGCCACTCGGACCCCCCTTCCCCTCGTCACACCCTGCTCGGTCCAGCCGGGTTTCTCCCCCTCCCCACGCCTGCACCAGCCTGCCCTCGGGGCGTCGCTCCCGCTCATCTGAGGGGCTCAGGTTGGGGAGCCGGCTTCCGGGCTGCCCTCGAGGAGTGTGGAACTAAGTTCAGCCTGAGTGGTTCGGGTGCCCTGTTAGGGTGGCTGGGGTTGGGGGGGGGCCGCTGGTGGTGGTGGGCGGAAAGAGCGGGTGGGTGTGGGGGAGGGGGACAGTGCGCGTCACTGACTGTTCTCTCTTTCTTCCCCCCCTCCCCCGCACAGTGACTCGGGCCAGTGTAGAGGGCCCCAGGCCGCAGGCAGGAGCAGCTGGGCCAATTCCCTGGCCGGGAGCGGAAGGGGATGGCGTCGGGCCTGGGCTCCCCGTCCCCGTGTTCCGCGGGCAGCGAGGAGGAAGATATGGATGCACTTTTGAACAACAGCCTGCCCCCACCCCACCCAGGTAACATCTTCCCCAAGGGCCCAGGGCAGGAAGGAGGCATTTGGGCCCTCCCTGGCGACTCTGGTGAGGCAGGGTTGAGTTTCTCTCTGTGTGCAGAGTCTGAGGTCGAGGGCATCCGAAGGGAGTGGTTCCCTTCTGCGGAGCTCTTGTGGGAGGGGGTGGAAGCCATGTGCCTCCTGGGCTCTGGGACCAAGATGCAAGCTTGCTGCACTGTCTTCAGGAATGCTGTGCAGTTCCCGGGTGAGGGAGCTCTCTGGGCTGGCCGACCTTACTGTGTGTGGCTCTACGGAGGAATGCAGGTGGCTGGGACCCCTGGAGGCGGGGGTTGGGGGTGGGTGTTGAGGATTGCATGTTGGAGACCACTGGGTCATCTGTGTTAGGAGGATCCTGTGGTTGCGTTGTGGAAAGGAGAGGGAGTGCTGGTTACTTTCTATCTGATTATTTTTAGCTTCTGATCAGTTACCGGTTTTCTGTGCTGTCTCAACTGTGTGAAGTTTGAATTGCGCTCCTCAGCTGGGATGTAGAGCGCTTTTAGCCAGGCAGATTGCTTGAATGTTTCAAGTGGGGAAATGACGGGGGCTAGGGGTAGGATGTCACCGCCTGAAGGATATACTAGGGAGGGACAAAAGAAGAGAGGTGACACCCTGTGTACTCCCCCTTTCCTGTGGCAAGTGGACATAATATAGGCTTTTTTTCCTAGAGCTTCTGCCTCTGTGCAGGGAGCCTAGGGTTTGGGCTGGTGGCATGAAGTGTTTGTGTAGGTGTGTTGGGGGTTGTTCTGTCTGTGTTTGGGGGTGGCTCCTTGGACTGGCCAAACCCGTATGGTTATAATCACCCTGCCTGATTGGAGTAGCCCTTGTCTCTTCTCAAATGGTGATTGATGTCATGCATCTGAGTGGATGTCTCCCTTGGCTGTTTTTCCTTTTAAAGAGCCCTTAGCTAATTCACCTAGTTGTTTCCTTGACCTTTTTTCGAGCTTTTTTTTAATGCCGTTTTTTTTATCCTCTCTACTTAAATTTATTTTCCCTTTAATTCCGGAGCTTGCTGGTCCTGTTTTTGTTTCCCATCAAACATCTTTCACTTCTGCCTTCTCTCTCCTTAGATCTAGCAGCAAGTTGAGGTGGTCTGGAAAAGATGTTTCTACATTTGATGTCTTCTAAGTTGGAAGTCTTCGTTTGAAACTGAGGCCACTTAGGAGAGGGGTCAGTCTTGTTACTAAGTCTTCAGCTGTTGGGATAAGAAACTTAGGCTTAGTCTCATCGTGGTGTAGGCCAAGGTGGCAAATTTCTGTGCTGTTGCCCAAGGTGGGGGTGGGGTGGTGGTATAGGTAATATGACCTGATCCTTTCTGTGAGGGGCCAAAGAAGTAGTAGAGTTATCCAGCCAATGTTGGTTCCACATCTTGGCTTCCCATTGGCCCCTTGGTCTGGGGCTGCCCCTGTGTCGAGTGGGAGCTGTACAGGCTCCCAGGGTGAACTCTGCCCCAAGCTGTAGCATGACCCAGTTTTTCCACTTGCCACACCCCATTCCTGCCCCTTTCCCAAATCTTCTTTTATGTCTTAGCCACTTTGCTGCATGTTGTCTCAGCACATCATTTGCCTGAGAAGTTTGGGGGTCTTATGAGGATGGGTGTCCCCTTCACCTGCATGGGCTTGTCCTTGTGTTCAGCTTTTATGGAGGTGAGGAACATGAGGAACTGAGAGATGTAACTGATTAGTGAGGGGGAAGACATGGGGGTTGCTGGAGAGAAGCCTTAAGAAAATGGTTCTTTCTGGTGAGCTCCAGGCTGGTGTTCCATTCCCAAGGGAATGGGAGGGGCTTTCTTATGCCTGGCCTCATCCCTGGGCTGAGTATGGGGGAGGCTGATGGTGCTTTGTCAAGCTTAATGTCTCCTGTTCCCTAGTATCTGCTTTGCTCAGGAAGGGCGGAGCCAGAAGCATTTTAGGGCCAGCTCTGGGGGTCAGAGGCAAAAGAGCATGTGTAAAATTGAAGGAAGCATATTGTTGGCCGGCACTTTCCAGGTGCTGCTCCTTTTTGCTTGGTGAAGACATCACTCCTGTATGTTGGATAGGTGGTTACTTCTGATCCTTGAGAGGTGGTTTAGGATCTACGGCTTGGACTCTTGGGGAGGTAGGTGGTGAGGAGGAAACTGAGTTGTAGAAACTTCTTGTGGGCTCCATTCCTCAAGGTAAATCTTTCGGATATCAAAAATTTGAGAAGGCTGTATGCGTTGACTATAGCTCCACTGAGCCTTTGTTAAATCTTAGTTCTGATGATTGGAAAAATAATTGTGATTGAGGGAGTATCTTGTACTACCCTTCATGTCTGTCTTGGGTTTCCTTGCCTAGGACATTAGGGTGGCCTCTTGAGAACTGTGTTCTTCCAGTATAGGTGTTAGGAGAAGTGGCATGTGGATCTGGGGCCAGGTAGTAATTTGGGAAGTCTTTGTGAGGGTAGTCCTTCCTCGGCTACCTCTCTCAACCCCACCCCCCTCCCCTGCTACTTCCTGTCCTATGTTGGCAGCTGGGTGCCCTGGGCTGGCTTCTGCGGTCAGGAGCCATTTTCCCTCTCCTCAGTGGGTGAGGCACTCCCTCCTTCTCTCCACTCCCTTCTCCACTCCCCCCTCCCTGGGCGGGGGAGGCTTAGGAAGCAGGAGAGAGAGGAGGGAGGAGGAAGGTGGTGTGAATCTGTGTTACAAAGGAGGCTGCATCCTGGTCGTCTCCTCCCCCTCTTCGCCCCTTCCCACCTATCCCTGCCCTGGAGCTCTCAGTATTACCCTAGGCTTTGTGTGTGCTCCCAGCCAGGGGAGGAGGTGGAGCCAGATGGGAGGAGGGTTGGTGGGGGGGGTGGAGAAGATGGTGACAGCTGGGCTGATTTGGGCCCCTGGGGAGAAGAGGCTACTGACCCAGGAGAAGCTGGGGAGGAACTGTGGAGCTGGAGATGGGGAAGGGAAATTATGTTTAGGAGTAGGTGTGATATTGGGCTGACAACTGAACGTGGCGCTTGAGGATTCTGGTGGTTTTAAACAGTGATGACCCAAAGTGGGTAGTGAAGGGTTTGGTTTCTGGGACCCTGGACCGATACTGTTCTGGGAATGTGGTAAAGTTGTTTTTTTATTGTTTTTGCCTTATGGGGAGGACCTTTCATTTTCCTTCCCTGGATTGTAGAATATTTGGTGGACAGTTAGAGGAGGGCTAGACCTATTTCTCTTATTTGGTTAATTCTAAGCAGCTTGATTCAGCTGCACTGGTGAACATATAGAGAACTCCTGTTAGAGATGAGGGAAAGGAGGCAGGGGTCTGGACAGCTGCCCGAGGTGGGCCTGGTCTGGCCTGACAGGCCTATTTCGGGTATATACAGCTCTTTCTTTGTCTGTTTTTGTCCTGAGTATCAGCTTCCTTCTGTGGTGAGTATAGCAGTTCTCTTCAGTGGAATCTGGGACAAGAGGTGGGGGAATAAAGTCTAAAGCCTCTAGATTAGGCTCTGACCTTTTGCTATTGATCTTTTCTCTACCTGCCTCTCTCTGCCAAATATATGTAGAAAATGAAGAGGACCCAGAAGAGGATTTGTCAGAAGCAGAAACTCCAAAGCTCAAGAAGAAGAAAAAGCCTAAGAAACCCCGGGACCCTAAAATCCCTAAGAGCAAGCGCCAAAAAAAGGAGGTAAGTGGGTGACTGGATGTTTGGGGAATAAGAAGATGAGAATGGTTGAGGGGCCGGGGGCATTTGTTTCTTCTCCAGTGGTGGGCCTGGTCCTGGGGATGAGCCTCAGGGCTGTCCTGAGGTCAGCATGTGTGTAGCATGTGTGTGTCTGTCTCCCTCTCCCCCTTCCCTGCTCCAGCGTATGCTCTTATGCCGGCAGCTGGGGGACAGCTCTGGGGAGGGGCCCGAGTTTGTGGAGGAGGAGGAAGAGGTGGCTCTGCGCTCAGACAGTGAGGGCAGCGACTATACCCCTGGTAAGAAGAAGAAGAAGAAGCTTGGACCTAAGAAAGAAAAGAAGAGCAAATCCAAGCGGAAGGAAGAGGAAGAGGAGGATGACGATGATGATGATTCAAAGGTGCCTGGATCTCTGTTTTCTCCTGTGTGCTTGCTGTTGACTTCTGTCTTTTGTCTCCCAGATACTGCATTGCCCCTTAGAGTGTTTTCTCTCCCTGTACGTAATGGTTTTCTTTCCACTCTCTTCCGCTGGTCTTGCAAGCTTCTCAGCTCAGATTCCCTTTAGCAAGTGTGGGCACTAGGTGTCAGGTCTTTGACCTTGCTCTCTCTTCAGGAGCCTAAGTCATCTGCTCAGCTCCTGGAAGACTGGGGCATGGAAGACATTGACCATGTGTTCTCAGAGGAGGATTATCGCACCCTCACCAACTACAAGGCCTTCAGCCAATTTGTCCGGTAAACAGGAGGGTCTTGGGCCCTGGGGAGGACAGTGGTTGAATAATCTCTTCTTGTTTCTCTTTTTCTCTTTTATTCACACGTTTTTCTTCTTTGTTCTTGTCTGTTTCTCCACCAGACCCCTCATTGCTGCCAAAAACCCCAAAATTGCTGTCTCCAAGATGATGATGGTTTTGGGTGCAAAGTGGCGTGAGTTCAGCACCAACAACCCCTTCAAAGGCAGTTCCGGGGCTTCAGTGGCAGCGGCGGCGGCGGCGGCGGTGGCCGTGGTGGAGAGCATGGTGACGGCCACTGAAGTTGCACCACCTCCTCCCCCTGTGGAGGTGCCTATCCGCAAGGCCAAGACCAAGGAGGGCAAAGGTGAAATGGGACCCATTGTAAGGCAGGATGGTGTGGGCTGGGGATACTGAAGAGAGAGGAAGCATGGGGGTGCTGTTCTGTCAGCCTAAAGATAGAGGTGTGCGAGGTAGAAATGAATCTTGGAGCTAGGAGGGAAATTTGGGAAGCTAGACATGGGGAAACCTGTTTAGGTGGAGAATATATTATTATCTTCCCCATCTTCTGTCTTGTTGTGTGTTTGAATTACATGATCTTACAGGTGCTCTTCTGATTTTAGGTCCCAATGCTCGGAGGAAGCCCAAGGGCAGCCCTCGTGTACCTGATGCCAAGAAGCCTAAACCCAAGAAAGTAGCTCCCCTGAAAATCAAGCTGGGAGGTTTTGGTTCTAAGCGTAAGAGATCCTCGGTGAGAGTCCAACCTATCCTGTTTTGGTGAGGGTGCCCTGTCTAGTGCGATGTTATCTTATGTCCCTGCCTGGCCTTCACGGAGGCACATAAGAGTAGGGACTGTTGGCCCCAGAACACGGTGACTGGACTTCTTACTTGACTGTCCTTGCTGGGATTCTCGCACCCCTAGTGAGAATGATCCCTGCTCTAGCATTCTTCTTCCCTTGGCTTCAACGTCTAACCTTCCTTTTCATTTTGCCAGAGTGAGGATGATGACTTAGATGTGGAGTCTGACTTCGATGATGCCAGTATCAATAGCTATTCCGTTTCTGACGGTTCTACCAGCCGCAGTAGCCGCAGCCGCAAGAAACTCCGAACCACGAAAAAGAAAAAGAAAGGTGTGTTTCTTTTTTGGGTCTGTGGATGATGGGATGGGGTGGGAATGACTGGGGAAGAATCTCCCTAAGGAGATTGGGGTTGGGTTTATTTTAGAGGGGGTGGGGGGAGGTAGTTTTTTTCTAATAACTGGGCTTTCCCTCTTCCTTGCCCAGGCGAGGAGGAGGTGACTGCTGTGGATGGTTATGAGACAGACCACCAGGACTATTGCGAGGTGTGCCAGCAAGGCGGTGAGATCATCCTGTGTGATACCTGTCCCCGAGCTTACCACATGGTCTGCCTGGATCCGGATATGGAGAAGGCTCCTGAGGGCAAGTGGAGCTGTCCACACTGCGTGAGTACCTGGGCATTGAGGCCCTTTGGAACCCTCAGGAGGAAGGGGGGGTGATAGAGATACTTTGGGCCTGGGTGGTGTTGCTGGTGTGGACTTTGGGAAGCATTCAAAAGAATGATGGGTGTTGTGGGGGGTGGGGGGTGGTAATAATCTGACTCTGTGGTCCTTTACTGCAGGAGAAGGAAGGCATCCAGTGGGAGGCTAAAGAGGACAATTCAGAGGGTGAGGAGATCCTGGAAGAGGTTGGAGGAGACCCTGAAGAGGAGGATGACCACCATATGGAATTCTGTCGTGTCTGTAAGGATGGTGGGGAGCTGCTCTGCTGTGACACCTGTCCTTCATCCTACCACATCCACTGCCTGAACCCCCCGCTTCCAGAGATCCCTAATGGTGAATGGCTCTGTCCCCGTTGTACGGTGAGTGACCGACCCTAGCCAAAGTGGGAGGTGTGGGTAGTGTAGTCTAGCGTATGGGTATATCTCTTTTATATGTAGGCTGGGGGGGTGGTGAGGTGCAGGAGAGATCTTTGGAGAACTCTATCTTTTAGCCCTGAGACAGGTTATTTTTCTTTCTCATGTAGTCTGGGGATAGCTTTGAGAAAATGTAGGATTAACTTTGAACTGAGGAGTTGATGCTTTGCCAGCTCTGTTAAGGGGTGCTCTTGAAGCCATGTTCTTCCAGCCTAGAGCATCCATTCTATCTTGGCACCCAGCTTTGGGGTCTTGGTAGTTTAGAATGGTTAATAGGGTTACTTAATTGCTTTGCAGTTGCTTATGAGAGGAATTCTGGTGCCCAAGATCTGGGGGTTTTCTGTGCTTTCCTTGCTCTGGGTTATTGTTGAAGTCTAGCTACTGGCTCTGTTAAACATATAGGAGTGATAGTGTCACTCAAATTCTGGAGGAAGTCCAGAAGTGTAGAGGGAATTCTGTTATTGTTTTGCCTAGAATCGTCCTTCTTGAAGTGAGATTTAAAAAAAAAATATTTATGTATTTGACAGAGAGAGAGATCACAAGTAGGCAGAGAGGCAGGCAGAGAGAGGAGGAAGCAGGCTCCCTGCTGAGCAGAGAGCCCGATGTGGGCCTCGATCCCAGGACCCTGAGATCATGACCTGAGCTGAAGACAGAGGCTTTAACCCACTGAGCCTCCCAGGCGCCCTTGAAATGAGATTTTAAGAATTTTACTTATTTATTTTAGAGAGAGGGAGAGGAAGTGGGAGAGCACGAGCTGGGTGGGTGGGTGCAGAGAGCTAGAGGGAGAGGATCTCAGGTGGACTCCACACTGAGCCCCAATGTGAGGCATGATCCGAGCTGAACCCAGGAGTCGGACTCCTAACTGACTAAGCTACCCAGGCCCCTCTTGAAATGAGATTTTAATCATTTTATTTTTTTTTTAAGATTTTATTTATTTATTTGACAGATAGATCACAGGTAGGCAGAGAGAGAGGGGCAAGCAGGCTCCCTGCTGAGCAGAGAGCCCGATGTGGGGCTCAATCCCAGGACTTGGACATGACCTGAGCCAAAGGCAGAGGCTTTAACCCACTGAGCCACCCAGGCACATCCCTTTAATAATCCTTTGATAAGGTTGAGGCTAGGGGCTATATTGTTTCCTCTCCTTGGTAATGATTTGATGTTGAATTCTTTTTTTCTGTCAGTGTCCAGCTCTTAAGGGCAAAGTTCAGAAGATTCTAATCTGGAAATGGGGTCAGCCACCATCTCCCACCCCAGTGCCTCGGCCTCCAGATGCTGATCCCAATACTCCTTCTCCCAAGCCCCTGGAGGGGCGGCCAGAGCGGCAGTTCTTTGTGAAATGGCAAGGCATGTCTTACTGGCACTGCTCCTGGGTGTCTGAACTGCAGGTAAACCATCCGGGCCCTGAAGAGGGTCATGAGGAACAGCCTTGTGGGTGCAAGGAGTGGGTGCCACTCCACGGTGGCTGATGTCACTTTCTGTTTGCAGTTGGAGCTGCACTGTCAAGTGATGTTCCGAAACTACCAGCGGAAGAATGATATGGACGAACCACCTTCTGGGGACTTTGGTGGTGATGAAGAGAAGAGCCGGAAGCGCAAGAACAAAGACCCTAAGTTTGCAGAGATGGAGGAACGCTTCTATCGCTATGGAATAAAACCTGAGTGGATGATGATCCACCGAATTCTCAACCACAGGTACCCGTGGAGCTGGGCCCAGACTGGTGGTGGTCTTGGGTGTACTGGAGGTAGGCCAGTCCCATATCCACTGGGAGACTGCTGCCAAATGGAGTGAGAAAATGGATGTCACTGGGAAGTGACACTTGGAAGAGACATGTCGTTATGTTATTATTAACTGACTACATCTGGTATTTGAACCACAGGCAAAGACTATAGATTAGATGTAATTTTAGCTCCAAAGACTGGTGTGGTATAGAGACTCTGAACACATGTGGCATCTGGCCTTCCTAGAAGTCTCGTTTGGAACATATATTTTGGCACTTTTTTTTTTTTTTAAACTATTTTATTTATTTGACAGAGAGATCACAAGTAGGCAGAGAGGCAGGCTGAGCAGAGAGCCCAATGCAGGCTTCGATCCCAGGACCCTGAAATATCATGACCTGAGCCGAAGGCAGAGGCTTTAACCCACTGAGCCACCCAGGTGCCCAATTGGCACTTTTTGAGAGTGCGGTGTGGCCTTCTGGCTCTGAGGATTTTTTTCTCCTTGACCTTGCAGTGTGGACAAGAAGGGTCACGTTCACTACTTGATCAAGTGGCGGGACTTGCCCTACGATCAGGCGTCCTGGGAGAGCGAGGATGTGGAGATACAGGACTACGATCTATTCAAGCAAAGCTATTGGAACCACAGGTGGGTGGCTCTGCTGAGGTGTAGAGTTGCTTCTTACTGAGAAGGACCTTGGGCAGCTGTGTGATGTCTGTCTTCTTTTAGGGAGTTAATGAGGGGTGAGGAAGGACGACCAGGCAAGAAGCTCAAGAAGGTGAAGCTGAGGAAGTTGGAGAGGCCTCCTGAAACTCCTACAGTTGATGTGAGTTGGGGCAGAAGAGGAAGGGTACAGTTGGTTGGGTGGGACGATATGGGCACAGGTGGTGCTGCTAGGGGTGCCCTGCCAGCAGCAGCTTCCGAGCTAGAGAGCTTCCCCACTTCTCCACATCTCATTCTCTTTTTGCATCTTCAGAAAAATAAAGACACAGGAGATGGTATTTTCTGTGAGAAAGTGTTACCTAGGGACGCGTCATATAACTAAGCTTTTATGAAACTTGTACTGGAACTTGGGTCTTCTGACTCTTAAGTCATGGCTCAATTTTTCTGGGTTTTATTTGTATAATGTAACATAAGGACCGTTAAGGTCAAAAAATGACTCTAGGGGCGCGGGCTGTCTCAGTTGGTTAAGCGTCTGCCTTTGCCCCACGTCAAGCTCTCTGCTCAGCAGGTGAGTCTGCTTCTCTTCCTCCCTCTGCCATTCCCCCCACTTGTGCTTTTTGGCTCCCTCTGTTTGTTAAATAAATAAAATCTCTCTAAAAAAAAAAAAAAGGCTGACTTTAGGGGAACAGAGGATTATTGATCTGGTGGATCTTGATTAGCAGAAGTACTGTATTGCCAAGGAGGCCGTGATGCTGTCTTTCGGCAGAGGTCCGCAGGACCAAGATGTCTGTCTGATGGGTTAGTTGCCTTGCTTTCTGGAGGATCCTAAATCAAAACACAAAGTTAACAGTAGCCGTTGAAGATATTTTCTTCCCACAAGGATCTAGTGAGGATGTGTGAGGAGCAAGCATTTGTTGTCGTATGGAGGGAAGGGAGCTCCTTGCCAGTTCTTGACTTCCTTCATTTCATCTTGCAGCCGACGGTGAAGTATGAGCGACAGCCAGAGTACCTGGATGCTACGGGTGGAACGCTGCACCCCTATCAAATGGAGGGCTTGAATTGGTTGCGCTTCTCCTGGGCTCAAGGCACCGACACCATCTTGGCTGATGAGATGGGCCTTGGGAAGACTGTCCAGACAGCAGTCTTCCTCTATTCTCTCTACAAGGAGGTAGGAAAGCTGGGTCTGTTCATTGTTTTGTGTGTGGGTATTTTGTGTTTGTGGGTTTTTCACTCTTGAGGAGAGCGAAGAAGGAAGGAAAAATTGGTCACAGACCTTGAAGAACATTGTTGAATGAGAGGAAGATAGACATGTGTACACAGAGATAGACTCGGGGGTGGAGGATCAGTGGTGGATGCACAGAAACTCAGTCTTGGGGGAACAAATAATCCGTTGAGATAAGCAGAGTTGTGAGTGGAATTAGCACAGAAAGATTTACTAAAACGGTTGGGTTTTAAACTCTGTAAAGGTGGGTGTGTGTGGGAAGGAGCAGGCCAGGGGCTTTCATACGTAGACCAAGGTGAGGGTAGGTGCAGCAGCACACATGCCAGTCCTCAGCTGGCCATAGGGGCAGTGGTAGAGTTGGGTGCTGGGCTGATAGTGTGTTGGGGCCCTCAGTCCTTATTCTGCCACTTCTCTTCTTTCTTTAAGGGTCATTCCAAAGGCCCTTTCCTAGTGAGTGCCCCTCTTTCTACCATCATCAACTGGGAGCGGGAGTTTGAAATGTGGGCTCCAGATATGTATGTGGTGACCTACGTGGGTGACAAAGATAGCCGTGCCATCATCCGAGAGAATGAGTTCTCCTTTGAAGACAACGCCATTCGTGGTGGCAAGAAAGCCTCTCGCATGAAGGTATCTCAGTGGGAGGGAGACCACCGTAGAGGGAGTTGTTGCTGTGGGCTTAGTCCGCTTCCTTCTGACTCCAGGCCTGGGGTGAGGCAAAAGGATAACAGTTGAGAGAAGGGAAAACCCCATAAATCCCTTGGGTTAGCCTGCACTGGAGGGGTTGAACATTAGTGACCAAGTTGCCTTCTTATGCAGAAAGAGGCGTCAGTGAAGTTCCACGTGCTGCTGACATCCTATGAGTTGATCACCATTGACATGGCTATTCTGGGTTCCATTGATTGGGCCTGCCTCATCGTGGATGAAGCACATCGGCTCAAGAACAATCAGTCAAAGGTGAGAGGGAAGGGAGGGAGGTTATGGCCTCTAGTCTGAGTTGTCTAGTACCATCTACTCCTTAAGGGGAGGACGTGGGAGTTTCAGAAAGAGTCAAATGGTCTTTGCCTTCCCTCCTCACTTGTGATTCCCCTTGGTGACCGGGCCTTAAAAGGGAGATGGAGATGGAGTGAGGGGTGGGGACTTAACCATTGGGCAGTTGAAACAGCTCAGGTTTGTGGAGATCTCCCAGAGTCTTCTTTTCACTGGATCCCACCTTCTCCATCTGCTTCTCCAGTTCTTCCGGGTGTTAAATGGTTACTCACTCCAACACAAGCTGTTGCTGACCGGGACCCCGTTACAAAACAACCTAGAAGAGTTGTTTCATCTGCTCAACTTTCTAACCCCCGAGAGGTTCCAGTAAGTGTGTATTTCTCTATAGTCAGCTGATTGTGCTACTAATTCTTCTTGTTGCCCATTTCCTATATCACTTTCTTTTCTCTTTTTGAAGCAATTTGGAAGGCTTCTTGGAGGAGTTTGCTGACATTGCCAAGGAGGACCAGATTAAAAAGCTGCATGACATGCTGGGCCCTCATATGTTGCGGCGGCTCAAAGCTGATGTGTTCAAGAATATGCCATCCAAGACAGAGCTAATTGTGCGTGTGGAGCTGAGCCCTATGCAGAAGTGAGTCAGAGGAACAGAAGCACTGACTCCGTTTTGTAAAAGTAGTTAGAAACCACTAGTCTGCAGAGTGTTTCTTTTTCTTTTTTTCCTAAAGGTTTTATTTACTTGACAGAGAGGCAGCGAGAGAGGGCACACAAGCTGGGGGAGTGGGAGAGGGAGAAGCAGGCTTCCCGCCGAGCAGGGAGCCCAATGTGGGGCTTGGTGATCCCGGTGACCCGGGATCATGACCTGAGCCAAAGGCAGTCGCTTAACTGACTAAGCCACCCAGGCGCCCCATGATGCCAGAATTCTTAACTTAAATACTTTACTTAGCATGCCGGTGCCGGTGGTGGTACGTGGTAGGTTGCCAGCCATTAGGTCCCAAAGCCAGATGTGTTGGAAGATCTCAGACCTTGGGACTGTGTTAGGAGTCGTGTAAAGGTTAGGAGTCCTATAAAGGCTGTCGAGTCTGACTTATCTCTCTATCTTGTCCATGTAGGAAATACTATAAGTACATCCTTACTCGTAATTTTGAAGCACTCAATGCTCGGGGTGGTGGCAACCAGGTGTCTCTGCTCAACGTGGTGATGGATCTGAAGAAGTGCTGCAACCACCCGTACCTCTTTCCCGTGGCCGCAATGGTATGCTCTGCCCCCTCTCGCCTCTCCATGTGCTGGAAGCGCTCCATCCGGTTCAATGCTTTTTTCCTTTTTGCCCTTTCCTCAGGAAGCCCCTAAGATGCCCAATGGCATGTATGATGGCAGTGCCCTAATCCGAGCATCTGGGAAATTATTGCTGCTACAGAAGATGCTCAAGAACCTCAAGGAGGGCGGGCATCGCGTACTCATCTTCTCTCAGGTATTGTGCGGGCCAGGCCAGGAGCTGGAGGAGAAAGCAGTAGACTGCCCTCAGCGACCCCGAGAGCAGTTGTCCTCTGGTTCCCCTTCATTAAACTGTGCTCCCTTAACAGATGACCAAGATGCTGGACCTATTGGAGGATTTCTTGGAACATGAAGGTTATAAGTATGAACGTATCGACGGTGGCATCACCGGGAACATGCGGCAGGAGGCCATTGACCGCTTCAATGGTAAACGGGAGGGAGTGGTTTCAGCCAACACATTCTCCTTCACTCCTGTCTTTGCCTGGATCGCTTGTTTTTGTCTGTCTGCTTTTCTGTACCATTCTTGAGGGTTTTTGTCAATTGTGGTATGGAAGAGTAAAGCTTTTGAATGCCTTGACTGAAAGAATGTATTGGACTCTTCCTAGCAGATTTTTTTTTCCTTTGGAGTCTTCATTCTTTTTGCCACACAAAGAGCGTTTTATTGAACCCTCTTCGTTGTATCTTGAGTCCCAGAAAGCGACTGGGGCTTAACCAAGCTCAGTTAGGAAATTCGTAACAGACCTGTCTCCGTAGCCGCCACTCTTCCCCCACATCCCCTTATTTTTAATTTAATTAATTTTTTACAGAGTTTATTTTTTTATTACTCTCTACACCCACGGTGGGGCTTGAACTCATGACCCTGAGATTAAGAGTTGCATGTTCTTCAGACTGAGCCAGACAGGTGCCCCTCATTTTTTATTTTAAAATAATTTTGGACTTCAAAGTAACAAAAAATAACACAGAGTTCATATATATTCTTCACTCAGCTTCTCTTAATACTAACCGCTTAGGTAACCACAGTACAACTGTCAAAAGCAGGAAGTGATGACTGATGTCATACTAGTAACTAAACTGTAGACCTTAATTGAGTGTCACCAGTTTTCCTCCTAATGTCCTTTTCCTATTTCGAGATCCAATACCAGATCCCCCACTGCATTTGGTTCTTGTGTCTCTTCCTGTCTGTGATAGTTCTTCATTCTTTCCTTTGCTCTCATGTCGTTGATACTTGTGAGAATCACTGGTTTATTTTATAGACTGTCTCTTAAGTTTGGGTTTGTCCGATGCTTTCTCATAGCAGTTGAGCTCATTAGACCTTTTGGGCAAGAGTGCCATAAGAACAATGCTGTGTTCTTTTTATTGCATCCTATCAGGGGAGGACATGGCGTTGATAATGTTCCATTACTCGTGATGTTAACCTTGATCACTCAGTTCAGGTGGTGTCTGCTTAATTTCTCCATGGTAAACTTACTCTTTTTCACACTGGAATTGATATTGATAAGTGTCTTTTTTTTTTTTTTTCTTTCCTGTTAGAACTGTAGTTGACACAAGAGTGTTACATTAGTATCAGCTATGCAAGGTAGTGATTGGACAACTGTGAGTTAGCTCCCTAGGAGTGTAGCTGCCATCTGTCACTATAAAATGCTATTACAGTATCACTAACTGTATTCCCTGTGCTGTGCCTTTCACCCCCATGACTTACCCATTCCATAACTGGATGAGGGAGGTATTGGAGACTATGGTCATGCACCGTTTCTTCTTAAACCTGCACATTGATTTCAGCAACCATCCAGGCACCTTGCTTACAATGATTAATACTATGGTGTTTGCCTGGTAACGTTTTTTGTACTTCTAACATGCCTTCTACATTTATTAATTGGATTTCAGGAGACACTTCTTTTTTTCTTTTTTTTATTTAAAGATTTTATTTATTTATTTGACAGAGAGAGAGAGATCACAGGTAGGCAGAGAGGTAGGCAGAGAGAGAGAGGAGGAAGCAGGCTCCCTGCTATAAGCAGAGAGCCCCACGTGGGCCTCGATCCCAGGACCCTGAGATCATGACCTGAGCTGAAGGCAGAGGCTTTAACCCACTGAGCCACGCAGGCGCCCAAGTTAGAGATACTAAAAACTGTAAGAGCTTACTTGAGCAAAACTCAGTTCGAATTGGGAAGCATCCAGTGTAGCAGATAGAAAGGAGCTTCAAGGGGCTGTACAAAATTAAAGATTTTTAAGGCAGAAGGGAGCAGGTATAGGACATTATACTTAGGCAGAAATCACATTGGTTATGGCAAGGTTGCTCATCTTTAGGGGCTAGCAAGGTCTATCAGATTACCTAACTGGGGCTGATCAGGTGATCCCTGATTGGCTAGTTTGAGATTCTGTTTCTAGGGAGAGCCAAAATTATAATTAATTCTTGGTTTGGTGAGGTGGGGCTTAGCGCAAGTGACTCCATTTGGGGCCTGTTGTTTTGTTCTTTGTATATAGTTAATATAGTTTAAAAGTAGAGCTTACCCCCCCTTTTTTTTTTAAAGATTGTATTTATCTGACAGAGAGATAGAAAACACAAGTAGGCAAAGTGGCAGGCAGAGGGAGAGAGAGAAGCAGGCTCCCTGCCGAGCAGAGAGCCCTATGCGGGCCTCAATCCCAGGACTCTGAGATCATGACCTGAGCCAAAGGCAGAGGCTTAACCTTCTGAGCCACCCAGGCGCCCTCAGGAGACACTTCTAATGGTGTTTTGGTTCCTTCCTTAGCACCGGGTGCTCAGCAGTTCTGCTTCTTGCTTTCCACTCGAGCTGGGGGCCTTGGGATCAATCTGGCCACTGCCGACACGGTTATTATCTATGACTCTGACTGGAACCCCCATAATGACATCCAGGTGAGCAGAGGTAGCGGCCTTCGTATACAGTAACTCACTGGTAGTGTAAGTGTTCTCTGCGAGGGCTCCACCATCTGGAATTAGTTGTTTCAGGGGGAAACAATAGATTCTTTTTATGTCTTACCTTATCGTGAGCCAGAGAGTTTGGGTTAGCTATGGTCTTATTTGGGGTAACGTGATAGAAGGTGTGGTTGGTGGGGCGGAGTTTTGTGCTGAAGTTAGTTAATTATGTGGATATCAGGGCAAGAGTAGAAGCCGGAAAATACGGTTACTTCCATTTCTGAATTTATTTTGTGCTCAACTTCAGGCCTTTAGCAGAGCTCACCGTATTGGGCAAAATAAGAAGGTGATGATATATCGGTTTGTGACCCGCGCGTCAGTGGAGGAGCGCATCACGCAGGTGGCAAAGAAGAAGATGATGCTGACGCATCTAGTGGTTCGGCCTGGGCTGGGCTCCAAGACTGGGTCCATGTCCAAACAGGAGCTTGATGACATCCTCAAGTTTGGCACTGAGGAACTATTTAAGGATGAAGCCACAGACGGAGGTGAGCTAGTCAGGAACTTGTTTTGGTGTGGGGCTTGGCCTCTTGAAAGGATATATTATACTTAGGGTCCTGAGACTTGGACCTAGGATCCTGTGGGATATGTTTTTACCACTGCAGCTGCTGAGTTTGAGGTCATGGACCTCTGATTCTTTATAGGAGGAGACAACAAAGAGGGAGAAGATAGCAGTGTTATCCACTATGATGACAAGGCCATTGAACGACTTCTGGACCGTAATCAGGATGAGACAGAAGACACAGAATTGCAAGGCATGAATGAATATTTGAGCTCGTTCAAAGTGGCCCAGTATGTGGTACGAGAAGAAGAGATGGGGGTGAGTATGAGTCCAGGGCAATGCTGTGTGCTTGGTGACTGGTCTGGAAATTGTTACTGAGACCTGGATGGTATTTGAAACAAGAAGAAAACCTCTGTACGTAAGTTGGTACATTGATTAATCAATACACCTCTTCCTTTGAAAATAAATACTATCACATACAGGCAGTCACATTCTCATTTTTGCCCTGGCTGTCAAGAAGCTCACAGCCAAATTCCACTCTCAAAACTTTTATCTGTATTAGTTCTTCCTTATCAGAATCTCATTTTCATTTACATATTTTATTAACCTTAGAAATAAACTTCTGATTGCTATTTCAAGTCTTTTTGGAGAAAAGGCAAGAGATGATATATATATCTAAGCAGTCTACCTTCCTGTACTTTTTATTTTTATTTATTTATTTTTAAATATTTTATTAACTTATTAGAGAGAGAAAGCGTGAGATGGGGAAGGGTCAGAGAGAGAAGCAGACTCCCCACTGAGCAGGGTGCCTGATACGGGACTAGATCCTGGGACTCCAGGATCATAACCCGAGCTAAAGGCAGTCGCTTAACCAACTGAGCCACACAGACACCCTTCCCTGTACTTACTATTTTTTTTTAAAGATTTTATTTATTTATTTGACAGAGAGAAACACGGCTGGAGAGGGAACACAAGCAGGGGGAGTGAGAGAGGGAAAAGCAGGCTTTCCGCAGAGCAGGGAGCCCGATGTGGGGCTTGATCCTGGTACTCTGGGGATCGTGACCTGAGCCGAAGGCAGTCCCTTAACCAACTGAGCCACTCAGGTGACCCCCCTTCCCTGTACTTTTTAAAACAGTAGAATTGGGGGCTCTGGGTGGCTCAGAGGGTTAAGTCTCTGCCTTCGGCTCAGGTCATGATCTCAGGGTCCTGGGATGGAGTCCCACATCGGGTTCTCTGCTCAGCAGGGAGCCTGCTTCCCCCTCTTTCTCTGCCTCTGCCTATTTGTGATCTCTCTCTGTCAATAAATAAATAAAATCTTTAAAAAAAACAAAAAAACAGAATTGTTTTCGCTTCTTCTTTTCCTAGTCTTTCTTACCAAAAACAGAAAAACCTAAGTCTTACAAAGGTGTGGTTTCTTTAATAATTTTTCCCCCCAAAGTAGATCATAAAATGAAAAAAACAAAATCACTTTCTTTACTGGTCCCCTTCAGACCACTCAACAAGGGGTTCTTTGAATTGGTGTAGATTTCTGGTAGTGGTAGTCTTTGCCATCTTTTCTCCTCCTTTCTTCTCAAAACCATCCCTCTTGCTATGTTTTTCTCATATATACCCGTTCTCTTCTGGCGGTGACGCTGCCAGTCTCGGTTGTATATAACTGTGGCTGAGAATTCTCACCTAGATCTGTGGACCAGTGAGATTCTGTCCCAGTAGCTCTCCTGTAAGGTGCTCTGTGTTTCTCTCAGGGCAGTGGCCGGCTGTGTGGGGTGATTAGCTGGGGCAGCGCACGCTGAGTGTTTGGGGAGGAGTCCTCCCATTGATAACCTCTGCTCCGATTGTAGGTATGCAGTTGGCCCTCTCATAAGTGGCTGCAGCTGCTGTTTACCTTTTTTAAATCATATTTTTTGAATAAACAGTAATTCACGTTCAAGATTCAAAACATACAAAATAATCTCTTTTTCGTCTAGTTTGTTCCCTGGAGATCACTGATATTTTGTTTCTTACATGTTTTTCCAAAGGTAATTTACATGCACACAAATTACACGTATGTCTATCCATATATATGCGCACATGCATGTGCTCACATACACAAACAACTTTTTCCTTTTCCTTTTTTTTTTTAAAGATTTTATTTATTTGACAGAGAGCTAGATCACAAGCAGGCAGAGAGGCAGGCAGAGAGAGGAGGAAACAGGCTCCCTGCTGAGAGCGTGATGCGCGGGCTCCATCCCAGGACCCTGAGATCCTGACCTGAGCTGAAGGCAGAGGCTTTAACCCACTGAGGCAGAGGGAGAGTGAGAGAGAAAATCCTCGCAGGTCCGGCATGGTGCCCAACATGGGGCTCAATATCACAACCCTTAGATCTTTTTTTTTTTTTTTAAGATTTTATTTATTTGACGGAGAGAGAGATCACAAGTAGGCCGAGAGGCAGGCAGAGAGAAGGAAGCAGGCTCCCTGCTGAGCAGAGAGCCTGATGCGGGGTTTGATCCCAGGGCCCTGAGATCATGACCTGAGCTAAGGCAGAGGGTTAACCGAGGGTTAACCTAACACTGAGCCACCCAGGCACCCACAACCCTGAAATCTTGACCTGAACTGAAAGCAAGAGTTGGTTGCTTGGATGCTTAACTGAGCCATCCACGCTCTCCCTTTTCTTTTTAAACACAAAGTAGTTTGTTATATATAACGTTCTATACCTGAATAAATCTTAGAGATTTGGGGAGTGTCCGGTGTGGCTCCTGCAGTTGAGCATCTGACTCTTGATGTTGCCTCAGGTCATGATCTCAGGAGAGTCTGTTGGGTTTTTCCCTCTCTTTCTTTATGCACTGCCCCCTACCCCACCCTTCCCCACTCTCACGTTCTTTCAATAAATAGATAAAATCTTTTAAAAATAAGTAAGAGTTCCCTGGGTGGCTCATTGTGTTTAGGCGTCTTCCTTCGGCTCAGGTTATGATCCCAGGGTCCTGGGATCAGCCCTGTGTTGTGCTGCCTGCTCAGTGGGGAGTCTGCTTCTCCCTCCACCTCTTCCCTCTCTCCCTCTGCCGCTTCCCTCCTGTGCTCTCTCAAATAAAATCTTAAAATAAATGAATCTTGGAGACGTAGTCCAAATTGGTAAAGACTTTCCCTCTTTTAAAAAAATTTTTTTTAGGGGCGCCTGGGTGGCTCAGTTGGTTGAGCGACTGCCTTCGGCTCAGGTCATGATCCCGGGTCCCACATCAGGCTCCCTGCTCGGCGGGAAGCCTGCTTCTCCCTCTCACTCCCCCTGCTTATGTTCCCTCTCTAGCTGTGTTTCTCACTGTCAAATAAATAAAATCTCTAAAAACAAATTAAAAAAAAAATTTTTTTTAAGATTTTATTTTTTATTTTATTTTTTTAAGATTTTATTTATTTATTTGATAGAGACACAGCGAGGGAGGCAACACAAGCAGGGGGAGTGGAAGGAGAAGCAGGCTTCCTGCCAAGCGGGAAGCCCGATACAGAGCTCCATCCTAGGCCTCTGGGATCATGACCCGAGCCAAAGGCAGATGCTTAATGACTGAGTCATCCAGGTGCTCCAGATTTCATTTTTTAAAAAACCTTACCTATTTAAGAGAGAGAGAGCATGAGTGTGAGAGAGTGAGAGGGAGAGCACAAGCACAGGGGGAGCTGCAGAGGGAGAGGGAGAAGCAGACTTGCCTGCTGAGCAAGGAGCCCAATGCAGGGCCTAGGCCAATCTCAGGACCCTGAGATCATGCACTGAGCTGAAGGCAGATGCCTAAGAGACTGAGCCACCCGGGTGCCCCTAAAGATTTTATTTATTTATTTTTATTTATTTGTTTATTTTTTAAAAGATTATATTTATTTATTTGACAGAGAGTACAAGTAGGCAGAGTGGCAGGCATAGGGAAAGGGAGAAGCAGGCTCCTCACCGAGCAGGGGACCTGATGCAGACTCGATCCCAGGGCTCTGGGATAATGACCTGAGTGGAAGGCAGACATTAAACCGACTGAGCCACTCAGGCACCCCAAGATTTTATTTT
>PITA01027205.1:0-21179 GCA_004023965.1 Spilogale gracilis | reverse complement strand
TCCGGGATCTTGACCTGAGCCGATGGCAGATGCTTAATGACTGAGCCACCTAGGCGCCTCAAGCACTGGTTTTCAATAGAGCTAAGACAATGTATAAACCCTCTAATAAGACTGATGAAGGAAAATAGAAGTCACAAAAAATATTAGGAACAAAACAGAAATACTAAGCAGAAATTTAAAAGATAAGAAAAGAATGACAACTTTATGCCAAACATAGACAAAATGGATGGATGCCTTAAAAATTTTTTTTCTATAAACTTCCCTAACTAGAAACAGAAATTTTAAATAAAACCATGTAGAAAATTGAATACATACCTCCTCAAAAAATATTAAGCCCACACACTCCCCTCAAAATACTAAACCCAGACAGTTGAACAGAAGTTCAACCAAGCGTTCAAGAAACAGATTATTCTAGTCTTATATAAACCCTTAGAGGAGGCAGGGGATAGAAACGAGTAGTTCCCAACTCATTTTTTTTTTTTTTAAGGATTTTATTTGACAGTGAGAAACACAGCTAGAGACGGAACACAAGCAGGGGGAGTGAGAGAGGGAGAAGCAGGCTTCCTGCCGAACAGGGAGCCCAGTGCGGAGCTCGATTCTGGGACTCCGGGATCATGACCTAAGCTGAAGGCAGACGCTTAACAAGTGAGCTACCCAGGCATCCCCCAATTCATTCTTTGAGGCTGGTATAATATGAATACCAAAATCAAACAAAAATAACATAAGAAATAAAATTATGGGCCAATATCACCCATGAACTTAGACGCAAAAATCCTTAATGAAATACTAATAAACTAAATCCACTTGTATATGAAAAAAGACCATCATATTAAGCTTGGCTCATTCCTGCAATGCCATGGTAATTCAACATTAGAAAACCTATAAATGTCATTCACCACTTGAACAGAATAAGGACAACCATATGATCTTCTCAGTACAGAAAGTGTCTGATAAAATCTAATACTCATTCTTCACAAACAAAAAACATCTTAGCCAACTAGCAACAGAAATGTCTTTTTTTTTTAAATATTTTATTTATTTATTTGACAGAGAGAACACAGTGAGAGAGGAAACAAGCAGAGGGACTGAGAGAAGGAGAAGTAGGCCTCCCGCCGAGCAGGGAGTCCCTTGTAGGGCTCAATCCCGGGTCTCCAAGATCATGACCTGAGCTGAAAGCAGTCGCCCAACCAACTGAGCCACCCAGGCACCCCAAGAGAAATGTCTTTAACTCACAGAGTATCTATCAAAAATCTACATCAAACATTATTCTTAATAGTATAACATAAGCACTTACTTCTAAAAATTAACTGCAACAAAGAATGCCCACTATTAAACACTTGTTTTGAATACTGTACTGGAAGTCCTAATTAGCATAGTAATGCCAAAAAAAAAAAAAGAGAGAGAGAGAGCGAGACAGAAAAGATGTACTATTGGAAAGGAAGACAGAACTTGCATACGAAGCATTTTTTTTTAGATTTTATTTATTTGACAGAGATCGCAAATAGGCAGAGAGGCAGGCAGAGAAAGAGGGGGAAGCAGGCACCCCGCCAAGCAGAGAGCCCGATGTGGGGCTTGATCCCAGGACCTTGAGATCATGACCTGTGCCAGAAGGCAGAGGCTTAATTAACCCTCTGAGCCACCCATGCGCCTCATGCACGCAAAGTATTTGAATAAAATAATTTAATAAGGTGCCTGAACATATATCTGTATTGTATACCAAAAAAGCTTGTATCAGCAAATAGAAATGGAAAGGAAAAACAAGAGGAAAAAGATACTATTTATAATAATAAGAAATCAGGTATCTAATAATTCAGAGAAGACCTGAGAGAGATTTATAGAGAAAAAGAAAAAAACTTTACTGAGAGATATTTTTGAATATTTAAATAACTAGAAAGACATAGCATTCTCAAGGATAGGAAAACCCAGTGTCATGAAATAAAGAGAATTAAATGCATGTGTACATTTAAGGTGACAAAGATCCCTTAAAAACAAAAGTTATAGAGATCTTGGGCTCATATACAAGGCAAGTCCCATTTTATTTATTTATTTATTTATTTGTTTGTTTATTTATTTATTTATTTAAGATTTTATTTATTTACTTGAGAGCAAGACAGTGAGACAGCAGAAGCACAGAGAGGGGCAGAAGGAGAGGACTCTCTGTTCATGGCGCTCAATCCCAGGACCCTGAGGGATCATGGCCTGAGCCGAAGTCAGATGCTTAAGTGCTTAAGTCAGATCCCTAAGACTGAACCACCCAGGTGCCCTACAAGGCAAGTCCCATTTTAAAATTACAGCTTTGGGGACGCCTGGGTGGCTCAGTTGGTTAAGCAACTGCCTTCGGCTCAGGGCATGATCCCGAAGATTCGGGATCGAGTCCCACATCGGGCTCCCTGCTCTGCGGGAAGCCTGCTTCTCCCTCTCTCACTCCCCCTGCTTGTGTTCCCTCTCTGGCTGTGTTTCTCTCTGTCAAATAAATAAAATCTTAAAAAAAATAAAATAAAATAAAAAAAAATAAAATTACAGCTTTGGAATATTTGCAAAACTTGACTCAAATCACTACCATTTATGGGTATTTCTGCAATTGGTATAAACTTAGTCACTAATTACAGATATCTTAACTAAATTGTAGTAACAGTTATGGTACTTCAGAATTTTTACAGTTGCAATAAAGAAGTATGAGTGAAGAGTATATTATGATTAAACGGCTGAGTTCTAACTGAATGTGCTATGGCCCCACTGGTTCAAAGAATAATCAATGTGCACATTCAACACAATATAAGTTCTGGTAACTACTCCTGGAAGTGATGAAATGTTGCTAACATTTTATATAACACATAAGGTTTTGGTTATTGATAATTATATGTGAGCATTGCCAAAATATGTCCTTAAAAGCCACCTAAAAATGTAAATATTTATTCTGAATTTAAATTCCATCTGTAAGAGAACAGACAAAACACATTCATAATACAATGATCATATAGGGCTCAAAGGGTATCTACATGGACCTATGTGTGGTCCTTATACATAAAAGATACTTCTACGTGTAAGGTCCATAAGCAGTTGCCCGTTTGCTCTACCACAGATGTGGATTAAAGCCTCTGCCTTCGGCTCAGGTCATGATCTCAGGGTCCTGGGATCGAGGCCTGCATCAGGCTCTCTGCTTGGCGGGGAGCCTGCTTCCTCCTCTCCCTCTACCTGCCTCTGCCTACCTGTGATCTCTCTCTGTCAAATAAATAAATAAAATCTTAAAAAAAAATAAAAGTAAAAATAAAAATAAAAAAATGTATGATTTTCCTTAGGTCTAACTTATTCAAATTTAATTTCCATTTATGTGAATTTTGTGATATCTTACATTGCCGCTTAAACTTTCCTTATTCAACTTCCTAACAGAATTAGAAGTAATGATCGTTTGCCTTACTAACTGCTAGGAGATGATAATGCCAGTAGTTAGCATTTATTGAATGCTAATTGTGTGCCAGGCACTGTAATAAATGCTTTTGTACATATTAAATAATTTAATCTTCACAACAGCTTTACCAGGTGGATCATATTGCTATCATCATTTTACAGGTAGGAAAACTGAGGTACAGAAAAAGTTGTTACTTTTCCAATGTCACACAAGAGGAAAAGCTTAGGGATTTATACCAAGGAGTCCGTCTCCAAAGTCCCAACCCTCAATTACTATGTTACCTCTTTTCACAATATTTAAAAGATACATAAAATTATCATGAACAAAAAACTCACCATTAAAAAAATTATCAGTAACAGTTAAAGAACAGTTAAGCAATATTAATAGTGATACAACTTATCATAGGTTGGTACTTAACAGGTACTTCAAAGTTTCATGGCTATAATTAAGAGTTTTGAAGTTGGACAGACCTGGCTCTGAATCTTGGTTGTGCCCTTTACAAGCTGTATGACTTTGGACAAGTTTCGTAACTTCACCAAGCCTCAGTTTCCTCATCTGTAAAATGAGAATAATAAACATCTCACAAAATTGTTGTTAGTGTAACATAATTACTGCTACATCGCACTAATAGAGTAATTCCAAAACAAAACACAGGTAGACAAAATACAAAGAGGAGGTCCTCAATTTCCCCCAGAAAACAGGATTTTATTCTAATGATATACGAAAGAGGACCACTCCAAGTTACTGCAGAAACTATAAAATCCACACACTAATGTAGAACCACAACCTCCTTTAATTCATAACAAATAATTCCCCTAGATACAAGTCAAATGCCTAAAAAGAGGTAAATTACTGAAGCTTTGAAATATAAATACTGTATACACACAAAGAAAGAGAACAACAGAATAGACATTGTTGTTTGCTGACAACTCCCACAAATTCCATTCCACATATATCCTAACACTGGTAGTAAGTATTCAAGGGACCCAAAACATGAAGAGCTGTGTCAACAAGGAGTGATTCCTGGTAAGGTAGAAAGGAATTTTTATAAGGAAAAAAAAAAGAGAGACATGCCATCAAAGCAGGGTAGAACTATTGGAACTATTGTTACCACCAAGGAATGACTATTTTAACTAGCATTTCACTGGTCAAACAACATAAACTGTTAACTATCACTGACTTTAGAATCTCAATTAAACAATTTTATAATTAATAAACACATTTCTATCAATATCTGCATTTACCAATAAATTACCTATAATGTTATCTATTTGTTGTAACATTAAGTGTTTATTCAAAGGGGGTTGTTTCAGTAATACAATATAAACACCTTTTTTAATTTTTAAAATTATTATTTTTTTATTTGCAGTCCTGTTTACTGCAATATTATTTACAATAGCCAAGATACAGAAGCAACCTAAGTGTCATCAACAGACAAATTGATAAGAGAGATGTGGGGTGTATTTTTGAGTGAGTGAGTGTGTGTGTGTGTGCACGCACATAGGTAAACAGAATACCATTCAGTCATAAAAAAGGATGAGATTGTACCATTTGAGACAACATGGATGGACCTAGGGGGTATTATACTAAGTGAAATAAGTCAGACTGAGAAAAATAAATACTGTATGACTTTACTTATGGATCATCTAAAAATAAATGAATAAACAAAAACAGAATCAGATCTATAAATACAGAGAACAAACTGATGGCTGCCAGAGAGGAGGAAGGTAGGGAATTGGGCAAAATGGGCTAAGGGGAGTGGGAAATACAGGCTTTTGGATATTGAATGAATACATCATGGAACTAAAGGCACAGCATAAGGAATATAGCCAATGGTACTGTAATAGTGTTGTATGGTGACAGATGGTAGCTATACTCGTGGTGAGCATAGCATGATGCACTATACTGCACACCTGAAACTAATAGTACATCGTGTATCAACTTTACTCAAATTTTTTTAATCCAGAATAAAGAATGAAAAAATACCTTTAAATGATCTTTATTTCATGAATTTCTAGAAGAAATGCTATAAGCAATGTATCTGAAAATACCTCATTATTTTTAGAACCTTGGTAAAAACCTTTTTTAAAGGGAATGATAGGAATAATTTACATAAACCCTATAGAATAATTTTGTTAGAAGCTCACTGATACTGTTATCAAAGTGAGTTTTTATGAATGTCACCAGTATATAATCTAATTCTATTAAGAATTATACTAAGTATTAAAATAACTTATTATATAAAAATTATTAAAATGAGCGTGTCATTGAAGCTCAAAGATCTAACAAAGAAAGAACTTCTATTCCGTAAAATATTTCCTTTTCACAAGAATAATTGCAAAAATGCCAAGAGACATATGAAACGATGGTCTTTGTCACTAACCCTCAGGGAAACTCAAATCAAAATCACAATGAGATATCACCTTACACCTGTCAGAACGGCTAAAATCAAACACAAGAAACAGCAGGTGTTAGTGAGGATGTGGGGAAACACTTGTGCACTGTTGATGGAACTGCAAACTGGTGTAGACACTGTGGAAAACAGTTATGCAGGTTCCTCAAAAAGTTAAACAACAGAACTACCCTACAATCCAGCAACTGCACTACTGGGTATTTACCCAGAGAACACAAAAACACTAATTCAAAGGAATACATGCACTCTTATGTTTATAGCAGCATTATTTATAACAACCAAGTTATAGAAGCATGAATAAAGATGTGGTACATATGCACAGTGGACAATTACTCAGCCATAAAAACAAATGAAATCATGCCATCTACAACAACACGGAAGGAGCTAGACAGTATAATGCTAAGTAAAATAAGCCAGTCAGAGAAAGACAAATCCCATATGATTTCACTCATATGTGGAATTTAAGAAACAAATGAGCAAAGAGAGAAAAGAAGGGAGACACACACACACAAAACAAGAAACAGACTCTTAACTATAGAGAACTGATGGTTACCAGAAGGGAGATGTGTGTGGGAATGGGTTAAACAGGTGATGGGGACTGAGGAATATACTGTGATGACCACCAAGTGAAGTATGGAATTGTTGAATCACTAAATTGTACATCTCAAACTAATATTACACTGTATGTTAACTAATTGGGATTTAATAAAAACTTGCAAAATATAAACAAAAAATAATTATAAAAATGGTCTTCAACTTCTCTTAATATTATTTATTAAAGTATTTGTCTGAACATGCCAATCTGATCTTTTTTTAAGATTTTATTTATTTAGGGGTGCTTGGGTGGTTGAGTTGGTTAAATCACTGCCTTCGGCTCAGGTCATGATCTGAGGAGTCCCAGGATCCAGTCTCGCATCGGGCTCCCAGCCCTGCGGGAAGTCTGCTTCTCCCTCTGACCTTCTCCCCTCTCATGCTCTCTCTCACTCACTCACTCACTCACTCTCTCTCATATAATTTTTTTAAAGATTTATTTATTTATTTGACGGAGAAAGACACAGCAAGAGAAGGACTACAGGCAGGGAATTGGGAGAGGGAGAAGCAGGCTTCCCGTGGAGCAGGGAGCCAGACGTGGGGCTCAAACCCTGGCATCATGGCCTGAGCTGAAGGCAGAGGCTTAATGACTGAGCCACCCAGGCACCCCTGGCAATTTTATTTTTACAAAGCATGCTTTTTAAAGAAAACTTATTAGTTATACAGGAAATATTTAGGAAGTCCTTAAGAAACCTATTGTATATACATCAAAGGAAATGAATGCAGGACAGTGAGGAACTCAATGAGGTTACTTGGTCATGACAGAACTCCAAACAAAAATAAGTTCTTTCTGCTTTTTATCTTAACAGTTTGGAATTTTTCAATTTAATCAGTATTTCCTTCACTACTTTACTTCTCTAAGTGATGAGAATAATTTTTCCACTTTTTTTTATTCTATAGATAACTAATAAAATCAAGTTGTTCAAAGACGACTGAAATTAGGTAACTTTTTATATAATTTGCAAATACCACCAATTATTTACATTTTACCCCATTTGCTTTGTCATTCTCTCTCACACATCTATTTCCCTGAACTATGTGGGTGAGTTGCAGACATTGAACCATCTTAGCACTCAATGTTTCCATGTATCTTCCTAGGAAGACATAGATAACCACAGTACAGCTAACCAAATCAGTACTGTATCAATGTTGAAATTTGTTACATAACTACAGTCCCTATTCAAACGCCACTAACTGACTTAAAAATGTCCTTTAAAGCTGTTGATTTCCCCAGTCTAGAATCCAATTCAGGATCATGCTTTGCATTTAGTGGTAATGTCTCCTTCATGTCGCCTTATGTCTTCTTCATGTCTCCTTCATGTCTCCTTAATGTCGCCTAACATGAGTAACAGTTCCTCAGTCTATGCCTTTTAAGACCAATATTTTTAAAGAACACAGATCAACTATTTTGTAGAACATCCTTCAACTTAAGTTTGCCTGATAGTCTCTCATGTTCAAATTCAAGCTATACATTTTTTGCAGGAATGTCACAAAGTAACACTGGGTTCTTCACACACATATCAAAAGCTACAAGTAGTTAGTGTGTTCTATCTTCAGTGATGCTAACTTTGACCACTTGTTTAAGGGTATCCTGACAAATTTCTCCACGTAAAGTTACTGTTTTTCTCTTTGTGATAAGTTACTGCTTTGTAAGGAATTATCTTGAGGCTATGTAAATATCATTATTCTTGTGTGAAAGTACTATTTAAATCATTCTGAATTCCACCAACATTCTTCAAAGCGCTGGAACAAACAACCTAAAATTTATATGGAACCAAAAACGATCCCGAATTGCTAAGGAATTGTTGAAGAAGAAAAACAAAGCTGGGGGCATAAATCATTCTGAAACGGTCATTTTCTAATTCCAACAGTTCTACATTTATTTGCAATTTTAAGGAAGAACTTTGCCTTCTCCCCCACTAAGTTATTTACTCAATCTTAAAATAGATAGACAAAAGTAAAAAAAAAGAAAAAAAGAAAATAATTTTAAAATTGCCAATATATACCATCACAAAAAAACAGCCTACAAACTAGGATTATTTGTTTAGAGCTCTTTTTATCCTGAGTCCGAAAATAAATATTGTGCCCCAAAGTTACCTGAGTTATCTTCAGTGTGGTTACATTATTCATTTGAAACACAGGTTCATTTGTTTTCTGTTTATATTTTAGATTTTATCTTCATTGTTATTATATTTTCTGCTTTTAAGTATAGAAAACATCAGCATGATAATGTTCTCTGGTATTCTGAATTGATGGCATATACACTGCTACCAACCACTCTCTCTCAACCAGAGCTTGTAATACTAGAGCTGGACAGTTTAGGAAGTATATTTCCCATTAGAAATGAGCTTTTCTGTAGCCAACTCCAGGTATTCATCATTATCCACTCAGACCCAGTTGTTTTCTGGGAATTACTGTTTCTAGATATTGAAAAAAAGATAAAATAAAATGGGTGGACCCTACTCCAGCAATCTTACACAGATCAATACCTGTAAAATAGTTTTCAATCTGTGATACTTAGAGATTCCACAGGGAGGAAGAGAACAGGAAATCATGGATAGAACTCCTAAGTCTCTGTCCTGGCTTTGCTTAAAGCTACCTGCTCATACTGGTGTAATATATTGAGGTTCAGCCTGAGATTTTGTTTGTTCAGCTCACTCAGCAAATATTTATGAAGTATCTATGCTGTCACAGGCAATGCTCTAGTGCCTCAGTGAAAAAAGCTTTTGTGGGACTTTAATTCTAATAAGTAAATTATATTATTAGTTAAAAGGTAAAAGTTATAGAAAAATTCAGTAAGATAAAGGCATTAAATATCAGGGTGAGGGGAAAAGGAACACAGTTCACACTATTAGGGTGTTCAGTCTCGGTCTGAGGAAGGAAAACTTTCTTTTATATAAATAATTTTTTTAAGGGGCACCTGAGTGGCTCAGTTGGTTGAGCGACTGCTTTCGGCTCAGGTCATGATCCTGGAGACCCGGGATCGAGTCCCACATCGGGCTCCCTGCTCAGCGGGAAGCCTGCTTCTCCCTCTCTCAGTCCCTCTGCTTGTGTTCCCTCTCTCGCTGTGTTTCTCTCTGTCAAATAAATAAATAAAATATTTTAAATAATAATAATAATAATAATTTTTTTAAGTGTGAAAGTCGCTAGAAGAGATGAAGAGCAGCCTAATTTTCCACTCAGTGCTAACCCTGTGTCTACAGATCAGGGACAGGCCAATAATTCAGTTATCTTACTGTGTTTTTTAAAGAAATAAATGCCAAATGCCATCAGAAAGAAAGACATAAAACTTTTTGCCTCCTTCTTTCTTTTACCCTCCTTCCAGGAATATTTTGGTTGGTTTCCTCAATCCAGCTCCTCTACTTTATAAGTAACTGAGTATTTCTCCTAGACTCTGGCAAACTCAGAAATAATAAATTTTAATGTTTCTTCAAACTAATTTAGTGGGAAATGGTATAGGCATATCAAGGCTGGTAACCACTCTTTTAGAGCCTTAAACTACATTAACTTTCATCCTATCCAAATCACACTATCACTCCTGAGTTTACAATCCACAAAAGACTATGATACTTAATCTTTCTCAGTTGTGCTAAGTGATACCACTCACATCTTCAGCAACTGAGTTAGTCTGAATCTAAGTGCAGAACGGTATAATAATCACAGGTAACATTTAATCAGCTCTTACTAAGTGCCAGCTATTGTTTTATGAGACTTAACAGGTCTTACTTATTTTATACTTCATAACAACTCTATGTGATGAGTAACAACATTACCCTCATTTTATAAATGAAGAAACCAAGACATGGAGAGGTTAAATAACTGGCTCAAGGTTACACAGTGTACAAATGGGAAAACTAGGATTATAACTCAGATAGTATGTGCCATTACCTGTGCACATTAAACTGATTCTCAAAATATCTTTATATAATGTGCTTTAAATTCTATCTCATAGATTGAGCCAATTTAGCCTTTAGAGGAAAAAAATAGTTTTTAATTCTGTCATCCAACATATTATTTTTCAAAGCTTTAACTGAATATTTGATCAGCATGTCATAAGGGACCCAATTAGCAGAAATGTGATGAAAAATATTAGCAAATTAAACCCAACAATGTATAGAATAAAAGTATACACCACAACCAAGTGGGATTTATCTCAGGTATACAAGGTTGATTCAACATTCAAAAATCTTCACATTAACAAGTTAAAAAAGAAAAATCACATGATCATATCAATAAATACAGAAAAAGCATTTGACATATCCAAATTCATTCATGATAAAAACTCTTCACCAAACTAGGAATACAGGAGAATTTCTCAATTCACAAAAACCTACAGCTAACATCATACTGAATGGTAAGAACCCAGAAGACTTCCTGGTAAGATCAAGAACGTGGCAAAGATGTCTCCTCTTACCACTCCTTTTGAACATTTATATTGGAAGTCAGGGCTAATGAAAACAGATAAGAAAAGGAAATAAAACGTATACATACTGGGAAGGAAGAAATAAAACTATCTTTGTTCACAGATGACATGACAGCATAAGCAGAAAATTCAAAAGAATAAAAAAAAAATAATGGAACGAATAAGCAATTACAGCAAAGTTGCAGGATACAACGTTAACACACAAAAGTCAATCCATGTCCTGTAAACCAGCAATGAACAAGTGGAACCTGAAATTTACAACAATACATTTATATGAACACCTTAAAAAATTAGACACTCAAATATAACTTAGGGCAATTTAACAAAATATGTATAAGATACATGTAAGGAAAACTACAAAACTCTGATGAACAAAATTAAAGATAAACTAAATTAATGTAGAAATATTCCATGTTCATAGACGGAAACACTGTCAATATATCAGTCTTCCCTACTTGGGCTATAGATTGACGACAATTCCTATCAAAATCCCAGCAAATTATTTTGTGGATATGACAAACTCATTCAAAAATTTAAAGCCCATGTCAACTATACCCAAATAAAAATATTTAAAAGTAATAAAAATAAAAATTAAGGCCCACGTAAGTACAGTTAACTGATCTTTCATATAAAACAGCATAGGTGATACAATGGAGAAAATAGTCTTTTTAACAAATGGTACTAGAACTAGAAAAAAAAAAGAATTTAGACAAAGACTTTACATCCTTCTCTAAAAATTAACTCAAAATGGATCACAGACCTAAATATAAAATGTGAAACTATGAAATTACTAGAAATAACAGGAAGAAACCCAGATCACTTAGGGTATAATAATGACTTTTTAAATGCAAGACAAAAGGCATGATCTGTGAAAGAAATAACTGAGGAGCTGGACTTCCTTAAAAGTAAAAACTTCTGCTCAGCATAAAACGCTGTCAAGAGAATGAGAAGACAAGCCACAGAATGGGAGAAAATATTTTCAAAAGACACAACTGATAAAAGACTATTATCCAAAATATATGAAGAACTCTTTAACACTTGGCAATAAGAAAACAACTTGATTTAAAAGTGGGTTAAAGACTTGACAGCTATCTCAACAAAGATATACAAATCAACATACAAAAAAATGTTCAACATCTTATGTCATTCAGGAACTACAAATCAAAACAATGATACCACTATACACCTATAATTAAAATGCCCCAAAATCAGACATTGACAACACTAAATTATGGTAGGAATGTGGAGCAACAGTAACTTTCACTTATTCTTGGTGGGAATGCAAAATGGTACCATCACTTTGGAAGACAGTTTGGCAGTTCCTTAAAAACTAAACATACTTGGGGCATTGGGTGGATCACTGGGTTAAAGCCTCTGCCTTCAGCTCAGGTCATGATCTCAGGGCCCTGCGATCAAGCCCCACACATTGGGCTCTCTGCTCAGCAGGGAGCCTGCTTCCCCCTCTCTCTCTGCCTGCCTCTCTGCCTACCTGTGATCTATTTCTCTGTCAAATAAATAAATAAAATCTTTAAAAAAAAATACTAAGCATACTCTTATTATATGATCCAGCAGTCCTCTTCCTTGGTATTTATCCAAAGGAGTTGAATACTTACATCCATATAAAACCTGCACATGGTTGTTTATAAGAGCTTAATTCAGAACTGCCAAAACTTGGAAGCAACCAAGAAGTCCTTCAGTAGGTAAATGAATAAACTGTGATACATCCAGAGAATGGAATAATATTCAGCACTAAAAAGAGCTACCAAACCAAGAAAAGACACATGGATGGGGCGCCTGGGTGGCTCAGTTGGTTGAGCAACTGCCTTCAGCTCAGGTCATGATCCCGGAGACCCGGGATCGAGTCCCACATTGGGCTCCCTGCTAGGCGGGAAGCCTGCTTCTCCCTCTCTCACTCCCACTGCTTGTGTTCCCTCTCTGGCTGTGTTTCTCTCTGTCAAATAAATAAAATCTTTATAAAAAAAAAAAAGACACATGGAAAACTTAAATAAGACTAAGAGAAAAGGCTACATATTGTATGATTCCCATTCTATGGCATTCTGGAAAAAGCAAAACTTTGGAGACAATAAGATTGCCATGGTTCGTTGCCAAAGGCTAGAGGGTTTTGAGAGACATAGAGGCAAAACACAGATTTTAGGACATTGAAACTATTCTGTATAACACTGCAATGTTAGATATAGGTCATTATGTATTTGTCAAGACTCAAAGAATATGTAACACAAAGAGTGAACCCTAACGAAAACTATGGACTTTGGGTATTAATAATATGTCACCATAAGTTCATCAATTCTAACAGATGTACCACTCCAGTGGCCAATGTTAGTAGTCAGGAAGGTTGTCCATATGTGGGGTCAGGGGGAATATGTGAACTCTGTATTTTCTGCTTAATTTTGCTGTAAACATAGAAATGCTCTTAAAAGCAGTCTATTAAAAAAAAAAAAAAAAAAAAAAAAAAAAAAAAAAAAAAGGCAGCCAGATCCAAAGAAGTACTTATAATAGGCCAAAAAGACTTCTCTCCAGGATCAGGTAGGTAACAGAATCATATGTCTGCCCTTTGTACATTGCGTATTACCCAGTTATTAACTCACCTACCTGAACTATCAAGCAACCCACATTTCTAAGTCTTACCCAAAAATATGTCTCAAAGAACCTACTGCCTATCAGACAAAAACACCTAAGTGTTGCTTCTTAATTTAGCTCTAGAATGATTTTTTAAACATAGTTCATAAAAACTGTGAGGGGCACCCGGTTAGCAAAGTCAGTTAAGCACCTGACTCTTGGTTTTGGCTTAGGTCATGACCTCAGGGTTATGAGATGGAGTCCCATGTCAGGCGCCATGCTCAGTGTGCCATCTGCTTAAGACTCCCTCTGCCACCCACATCCCCTGCTCTTTCTCTCTAAAATAAACAAACAAACAAACAAATAAATAAATAAATGTATGTTTAAAAAAATTTAAAAACTGTGATTTGAACTAGAAAACATACATTCATTTATTCAATAAAGTATGTATTGAGAACCAATTATAGGACAGATACTTTTCTAGACTATGTAGATAAGATAGAGAACAAACCAAAGTCTCTACCCTTCTGGTGGTGTATTTTATTTGGGGAGGCTGAAAAAAATAAACAAATAAATAATGTTGCATATAAAGAAAGTCAGGGTAACAGGAAAGAAAGTGATGGGGGTAAGGGAGCAAGGGAAAAAGAGGACACTTTTTTTTTTTTAAAGATTTTATTTATTTATTTGTTTGACAAAGAGAGAGAGATCACAAGTAGGCAGAGAGGTAGGCAGAGAGAGAGGAGGAAGCAGCCTCACTGCTGAGCAGAGAGCCCAATGCGGGCCTCGATCCCAGGACCCTGAGATTGTGACCTGAGCCGAAGGCAGAGGCTTAACCCACTGAGCCACCCAGGCACCCGACACATTCTTTTAAGTAAAGAGTAATTCCCTCTTTGTTATTTAGGTCATATTTGAGCAGACAGATCTGAAGGTATTAGATACTGGGAGGGAAAACTCAAGTAGACAGGCGGGAGAAAGTACTTTGGGTCAAAGGAACACTAAGTGCACCAAGTTCTGGGGCAGAACTATGCCCAGTGTGTCAGAGAAGTAGAAAGGCAATGATGAAGCTATAACTTCCTAAGTGAAGTTAGAACAGGAAATGAGGTCAGAAAGGAAGCCAACTGCTTCATATGGTTTCACAGGATATTGTGAGGAAAGAAATCAGGAGTTTGGTTGGTTAGCTTGATAAAATGTAAATGTTTATGAATAAGATAGCGATATATCAAATTTACTTTTGAAAACAGCTAACTCTAAGTCTATCACATGTTACATTCATCTTTAAATGGTCCTAATATCCAGGTCTGGAAGTAGTAACTCCACTAATTCTTCACTTCTTATATCATTTACTGCCTTCTACATATTGTAACCATTGGTGTATGCCATGTCCCACAGAATTTAGGCAACTTGAAAGTTTAACAGTAAAAAGGGCCACCATTTATTGAGCAAATTTATCAGTTAGCTCATTTAATTCTTCTAATATCACTTCCATTAGTATTTATTTAGCACATGAGAAAATTCAGGTTCAAAAATATTAAATAACTGATGCAAAATTATACAGTTAATTAGTAGGGTAACATTTAAACTCAGGTTTGTCTGACTCTAGAGCCAATGTTCCATGTTGTCTTTAATCAACCTCAGTATCTCATTTAGAATCTTGTTTGCAAAAGACACCTAATATATTTGTACTGCATAAATAACTAAAATAAATAATTCTGTCTAGGGACAGAAGGTAAACTAGAGTCAAACAAGTGATCACATCAGAATTGGAAAAAACGGGGAAGAAAAAGTAATAAAATATTTAATAAGGCTTATAAAGAGCTCTGCATAACTTTGTGCTTGCCTATCAGTCCAAATACATTCGCCTTCTTCGATACCTTAAACCCACCATGCTCCTTTTCATCTTGAGGTCTCTTTAATCCATAGTTTAAACAACATCTTACTTTTCCCTAAGTTAATTCTACTCATCCTTTTCAGAGCTCTGCTCAAATATCACTTCCTCAAAGTAACTGTCCTTGACCACCACCTCCCTCACCTGGACTAAACCTCTATAATACGCAGGTAACAACCTGTACTTCTCTTTTACAGTTTATCACAATATAAATAAAGGTGTAGTTAACACCTCTCTTCTCTGCAAGAATAAAAGCTACGTGAGGGCAGAATTCTCATCTGTCAAGTTCACTGCAATGATCAATATATGTTTAATTGTTTATATTACTGCTTTATTACTATAAGTTATTATTTAATAATAGATATCCATTACAAATTATCATATAGTAGATTGTATCTGATGAATTCTCCTGGCAAGAAAAACTATAAATATAGGATTTAAAAACAAAAAATAAACACAGAAAGCAGGCAGGATGTGAAAAGCCAAAATATCAGAGGAAAAGGAGATGCAGAGTTAAGCCTGCCATTCTCCATTACTTTTTCCTCTTGAGGCAACTAGCTGCATACTAGACCTGTTGGCAGTCTCACAGGGCTGCAAAGACAGAAATTAGATCTCAGGGCTTATCAAAACAGGCAGGATCTGAGGGATTGAAATTCCACACAAAAGGCAACCACAGAAAAATGAGGCTGGACAGTTTGTACTGCATTTGCCCTTAGGGTATTTACTGAATCCTAACCTGTGTGGGGAGCAAAAGGCAACATAAATAAACAAACAAACAAACAAACAAACAAATAAAATAAAGCCTATTTTTAAAGCAAAAAAGGTTAGCAGAACTTTGGGTAGGTTCACAGTGTTGGGAAAAGAAAAATTACAGTTCAGGGCCTGCCAAAAAGGACAAGCTCTGGCAAATATCCCAGGATTCCATTTGATACCTCTGAAGGACAAAACTCTCAGAGTAAGGGGAAACTGGACTTAAACCAGACCTTAAGAAGTCTAAAACAAAGCTTCAAGTCATCTAAAGCCTGTACTGAATCAAGGTCATTTGCTCCTACTTTTAACTACCACTGCAAGAAAATTAAATCCTTTCTAGAGAACAATATCATCATCAAGACCCACTATAATTTTTTATATACACTGTCTGACATTCATTTTAAAAATTATCAGGAATGCTAGGAGATAGGACCAAATGACTGAAAGCCAAGAGAAAAAGCAGACTATTAAAAAAAGACGAAAAGGGGATCCAGACAGGTTAATTATCAGACACAGACTTTAAAATAACTGTTCAGCAGGGAGTCTTTCTCTCACTCCCTTTGCCCCCCACCTTCCCATGCTCTCTCAAACAATGGATCAAGCATTAAAAAAATAAATAAAATATAAAATGTTCAAGAAAATAGATGACAGGATGAGAATTTCACCAGAGAACAAAAGTCTATAAAAAACAAAAAATAACTGAAATTTTAGAATTAAAAAATAAATAAATATAAAATTAATAATAACACAAATACTTGTAACAGCAGAATGGACACTAAACTAGAAAACAGTCAATAGGTGTGTCTGGATGGTTCAGTTGGTTAAGTGTCTCCCTTTGGCTCAGGTCATGATCCTAGTCCTGGGATCGGCCCCATGTCAGGCTCTCTGCTCTATGGGGAGCCTGCTTTTCCCTCCACTTGTCATCCCTCCTGCTTGTGTGCACTTGCTCTCTCTCTGTCAAATAAAATCTTAAAAAAAAAAAAAGAAAACAGTCAACAGAAAATATCCACATGAAGGACAACAACAACAAAAAGATGGAAAACAGAGAAAAGCAAACTACAGACATATAGGATGCAGAGAAAGATATAACATACAGCTCTCCAGAATCCCAGAAGGAGTAAGTAAAAGAGTGGGAAAGAAACAGTATATTAAATATATTCCAAACCTGACAAAAGATATCAAGCTACAGATTCAAAAGGATCTATAGAATTGAAAAAACTTAACAAAGAAAATCACCTAGAAGAATTACTTAAAACTGGTGACAACCAAAGACATCGCTTCTCTAACAAAAACAAAAACAAAAACAAAACAAACAAAAGGAATCAGAAGACAATGGAATATATTTAAAATGCTGAAAGAAAATAACTGCCAAGCTGGAATTCTATGCCCAATAAAAATATCCTTCAGAAATCTTCCAAATTCATTCTATGAAGTCAGCATTATTCTGATACCAAAATCAGATAAAGACACTACAAAAAAAAGAGAATTATAGGCCAATGTCTCTCATGACCATACACCCAACAATCCTCAACAAAATATTAGCAAATCTAACAAAGCATGAAAAAAATCCAACCAAATCCAAAAATACATGAAAAAAATCATTCACTATGATCAAGTGGGTTTATTCCTAGGATGCAAGGGTGCTTCAATATTCACAAATCAATCACATGATACATCACATCAACAAGAGAAAAGATTTTTTAAAAAATGATCATTTCAACAGATGCAGAAAAAGCATTTGACAGAGCACAATATCCATTCCTGACAAAAACTCTTAGAGGGAACATACCTCAGCATATAAGAGGCCATATTTGGGAAAACCCAGAGCTAGCATCATACTCAATGGTGAAAAACTATGAGTTTTTTCCTGAAGATCAGGAACAACACAAGGATGTCCACTCTCACCACTTTTATTCAACATAGTATTGGAAGTCCTAGCCACAACAAGACAAGAAGAAATAAAAGCCATCCAAATTATAAGGAAGAAGTAAAACTTTCACTCTTTCCAGATGACGTGATTCTATGCATAGAAAACCGTAAAGATTCCACCAAAAAATTACTAGAGCTGATAAACTAATTCAGTAAGGTCATGGAATACAAAATCAATATACAGAACTTCTCTGCATTTCTATACACTAATAATGAAGCAGGGGAAAGAGAAATTAACAGTCCCATTTAGAATTACACTAAAAATAATAAAATCCCTAGGAATAACCTTAACCAAGGAGGTGAAAGATCAGCACTCTTAAAACTATAATATACTGATGAAAGAAACTGAAGATGACGCAATGCAATGGAAAGATATTCCATCTTCATGCCTTAGAAGAACAAATACTGTTAAAATGGCCATATTACCTGGGGTATCTGGCTGGTTCACTCAGTATAGCATGTGACTCTTGATCTCAGGATTGTGAGTTGGAGCTCCAATGTTGGGTTTAGAGATTACATGAAAATAAAATCTTAAAAAAAAAAAATGGTCATACTACTCAAAGCAACCTACAGATTTGATGCAATCCCTATCAAAATACCAACAACATTTTTCACAGAACTAGAATAATCCTAAAATTTGTATGGTACCACAAAACACCCAGGATAGCCAAAGCAATCTTGAAGAGGAAGAACAAAACTGAAGGAATCACAATTCTGAACTTCAAGTTACATTTAAAAGCTGTGGGAGGGTGCCTGGGTGGCTCAGTGGGTTAAAGCCTCTGTCTTTGGCTCAGGTCATGATCGCAGGGTCCTGGGATTGAGGCCCAGGTCGGGCTCTCTGCTCCTCAGGGGGCCTGCTTCTTCCTCTCTCTCTGCCTGCCTCTCTGCCTACTTGTGATCTCTCTCCCTCTGTCAAATAAATAAATAAAATCTTAAAAAAAAAAAAAAGAAAGAAAACCAGAAATAAACCCACAACTATATGATCAAATAACCTTCGACAAAGCACGAATAATACAATGGGAAGGACAGTCTCTTCAAAAATGGCACTGGGAAAACTGGACAGCTACAAGCAAAAGAATGAAACTGGACCACTTTCTCACAACATACACAAAAATAAACTCAAAAAGGATTAAGGACATAATGTGAGATCTGAAACCATAAAAATCCTAGAATATAACACAGGCAGCAATTTCTCTGACATGGCGGGGGGGGAGTAAGATGGCAGAGGAGTAGGAGACCTAAATATCATCAAGTCCAGGAATTCAGCTAGAAGTTATAAAACCAGTCTGAAGACCTAAAAACTCAACAGGAGATCAAAGAGAAAAAAAACAGCAATTCTAGGAACAGAAAATCAACCACTTTCTGAGAGGTAGGACATTCAGAGAAGTAAATCTGAGGCAATGTACGGGAAGAGAGACTGCGGGGGAAGGGGCTGGCTCCTGGCAAGCAGTAGAACAGTGGAACACAAAATCAGACCTTTTAGAAGTCTGCTCCACTGAGGGACGTCACTCCAGAGGCTAAATGGGAGGGTGGAGTGCTTGTGGGGACAGTGTGGTTTCAACACCTGAGGGGTCACAGAAAGAAATGGGGTGCCTGAGCGTGGCAGAGTTCCCAGGTATCAGAGTGGGGAAGTCGGCTGCAGAGATGGAGCCAAGAAGAGGGCTCTCAGCTCACAGTTACCTTAAACCATGACCCAAAGCACAGTCAGGCCACTGCTTTTGGAGCAGGGACCCCACAAGTGGCAGATCTGGGGAAACCCCCTCCTTCCCCCTCTGGGAGGAGCAGCGCAGGAGCGCAATGCTGGAATCTGCTTAGTTTGGAGACTCCAAATGGGGCTGAGCGCCAGAGAGAAATGCTGGGTCACAGGCAGGGTGAGTAGAGAGACGGGCCTGATGGACTGCTTTTCTCTGAAGGGGCACTGAGGAGTGGGGCACAAGTGTTCAGCTCCTCTGGGCCAGAGATAGTGAGGCCGCCATCATCATTCTCGTCCTCCAAAGCTGTACAGAAAGTGTTCAGGAAACAAAACCTGCCCAGAGCAAACCCAAGCAGATTAATTACCCTGGCGCCAGGCAAGGGTGGTGCAATTCCATATCAGGGAAAGACATTTGAGAATCACTGCAACAGGCCCATCCCCCAGAAGGTCAGCAAGAACATCCAGCCAAGACCAACTTGACCGATCAATGAGAACTGCTAAACTTCAAAGCTATGGGAATGCACCATGGAGAATTCATGGCTCTTCCGCAGGATTCTTTAGTCTTTCAAAGTTAAAGAGTTATAAATAAAAAAGTTGTTATTCTTTTCTTTAAAATTTTTCCTCTTTCAATGTTTCTTGCTTTTTTGTTTTTTTAGATTTTATTTATTTGACAGAGAGAAACACAGCCAGAGAGGGAACACAAGCAGGGGGAGTGAGAGAGGGAGAAGCAGGCTTCCTGCCAAGCAGGGAACCCAATGTGGGACTCGATCCCGGGTCTCCGGGATCATGCCCTGAGCCAAAGGCAGTTGCTTAACCAACTGAGCCACCCGGGCACCCTATTTTAATGGTTTTTAACAATTTCATCTTATCAATACCTTTTTAAAAAAAAATCTTTTAAAATTTTCATTATTACAATCATATTCTATCCCTTCGGTGTATTTAACTTTCTTTTTTGTATACATATACAAATCTTTTGTATAAAAAGATTTAAAAAATCTTTTAAAATTTTCATTATTACAATCATATTCTATCCCTTCGGTGTATTTAACTTTCTTTTTTGTATACATATAGGTGTTTTTCCTTTAAAATTTGGGATACAATTTCTTCAAATAGATCAAAATATACCCTAAATCTAGCACATGGCTTTGTTCTGGTCTCCAACCTGATTACATTCTTTCCCTTTTTTTTTTTCTTCCCATTTTTCAAGCAATTTCTTATCTTCTCAATTCTTTTCTTAGGATATTTTTAAATTTTCATCTTTACACTCATATTCCATCCCTTCATTGTGTATCTTTATTTTTGTACAATATCAGCTTTTCTTTCATTAAAATTTTGGGAGGCAATTTCTTTTGGCACACCAAAAATTTACCCAAATCAAGTGTGTGGCTCTGTTCTATTCACCAGTCTAAAATATATACATATATAGATTCAGATACATATATATTCTTCCCACCCACACCCCTCCCCTTCTTCTCCCCCTGGTTTCAGATCTCTTCTGATTTGGTTAGT
>PITA01027204.1:0-21332 GCA_004023965.1 Spilogale gracilis | reverse complement strand
TTATTTCCAAGTCTGGATTAACTGTTCTCTCTTGAGACTTCTACAATCTGTGTATATCTCTCTCTTGGGCTTTGTCACAACTTATTTGAATTACCTTGTTTACTTATTGTTTGTCATCTCTCTTTAAAATTAGATATTGCCTGGTACATCATGGACACTCAAAATAGTTGTTGTGTGAATGAGTGAATAAATAAAGGTATGGAACAAGGATGTCAGAATGATACCATAAGGCTTGCAATACATAAAATAACAAAGAATAAAATGCACATTAATCATTATTATGATTATCAATCTTATCAATCTATGATAAGATTTCAAGTAATCATTGAGCATTTCTTTAGATAATTTGTCTTGTCCTTCTTTCTTTCAAAAAATAGATCACTCCACTGTTCAAATTCTTTCAGCAGCTGAATCAAAAGTAGACAGAGAATGGAAAGTTTGTTTTAACTAGAATATTCACATCAAGTAATTTCAACTAGGTTCATCTCTCCATAACATCTTTATATATTAAGTAACTGAAAATCTTGTCTATCCTGTTTGTCTTATAATAGGGTCTATCATGAGCTATTAAATTGCTCTAAAAGGGTATTTTTAAAGTAACTTTCTAAAAAATATTCATTTATAGAAACTTAATGGTCAAGACTATCTGAAATATGTCCAAAAAATACAAAGAAAAGAGTATATAATTGAGAAAAACATCACAGTGATATATTAAGGTCTGCCAAGTTTCCCATTATAGCTTCAGGTGAAATGTTCCCTTGGGCATCATTTGGCATGAAAGAAATTAAACAAGAAGGTAAACTAAAATTTCAAATTGGTTCATGGTTTTGGAGAAAGAAATTCATGGAGTTAGAGAAAGAAATTAAAAGAAAAAAGATATGGAAATTTGTCATTTTTCTTATTTAAATCAAACTCCAGTTATTTCAAAGAGTTCATTTTGACACAAGATACAAATCCAACCTATTGTCTGACATGAGACTGTATACAGTCAATGTGCTGGGTGAAAATAAAACCAGAGACTTAGATGGCTTGGTTTTTGGACCGCTGTCACTTAAGAACTTCAAAGCCATGTTGAAAAATCAACAAAATCTGTTCAAAATATTTTTGTGACAGAATTAAGTTTGAGGAAAGCAATAAAATAAAAGACATGTTTTACAAACATATACCTGATGATATGTGATTTATTGATTATTTTGAACCAAATGCAGAATTGAACATGAACTAATGAATTATTTGAAGATTCTCTCTCATTTTGGAACTAAAATCACAATTCTAGCTGTCAAAAATAAATGCAGCAGAAGTACTTTGACAAAATTTCCATCTACCCAATTCATTGAAAGTAGCAACAGTGACATCTATTCTCTTGAGATTACTGACGCTGTTTTCTATGCTTCCGGGTTTCAACATTTAAATGACACATTTTCTTGTATTTTACTTTGAAGGTTTCACCATCTCTTTTGCACATTTTTGTTAGCATCGTTGGTATAATTCATCTAACTTCTTTGGCTTGCTTCTGCAGATTTCTCTGCTTGTTTCCCACTTCTAGTAGTTTGACTTCTTTCCCTCTCTTTTGGTTTTGAAAACAATTATTACTAGAAAAATAAAAGTGCTATAAACTTAAATATATGCAGCATTATTTTTAATTGTATTGGTCAAATTCTTTGCATCATACAGGGAATATATTGGCAAGCTAAACATGTACATATAGATAATGCATTGGGAACAGTGAGTAAATACCAAATGACAAGATAACAAAATCCCAAAACTGTTTCACATCCCAGTGTCATCACTGAATTTTTCTTTGAGGGGCATGAAATACACTCATATTCTCTACCTCAATTTCCTGCCTACAATCCAGTTTACTTTGAAAGGCCAGTCAGCCTCCTTCTTCGTTACTGGCTGCTTAGGAGAAAGTACAGCCTCCCTTTGAACTGTATGCGCTTCAGGACACACAGATGATAGCTCCAATGTAAACATCAAGTTTTCTTTCCAAACTTCAGCTCCAGCTGACTCATTTTTGCAGACAACCAATGGCAGCATGACACTAACACCTGTTAGCTGAGAATATGGAGAATTATGAATTCTGAAACATCACAAACTTTCAACTCATTGAAATAAGAACAAGAAACTTAAAAAAAAATATTGTGTTATGTTAGTCACCATAAAATACGTCATTAGTTTTTGATGCAGTGTTCCAAGATTCATTGTTTATGTAGAATACCCAGTGTTCCATGTAATATGTGCTCTCCTTAACACCCAACACCACCCATCCCCACACCCTCACTCCCCTCTAAAACCGCTTTTTGGTTTGGGGTTGTAGAGAATGGATAAGTTATCTTTATTCCTTCTCTCACTGTGCCTTGTCTGTCAGCACATTTTTTCCCCCAAGTTTTGACTATCAGATTAGACAAGAGGAGGAAGGCAAACTCCAGATGTGGAAATGTAAAGAAATCTTTTTTTTTTTCCTTTTTTTCAGAAGGTTTTCCACAATTGTGTAAACTCTGAGAGTCAGGGAAAAGGTCATCACAATAAGAATTCTGAGTTAAGACTTGCAATTAGCACCAGATGCAAAGGGTTGAGGAAGGACATAGCCTCACAAAGGGATGAGGAAGGAAACTACCTATAGATTGTACGCTAAGGTGTACCTTATGCTCTGTTGGTCAAAATGCACAAAATCCAGAATCACAAAGTGGGGAATCTTTTATTCTTATGTTGAAGGTTAGAGAGTTTCAACATTTATGCCATGTCACATGATGAGTATCAAAGCAAGTTATAGAATCAGAGGTCTTTCTGATTAGAAAGCTTTTGATTACGCAAGTATAACATTTCCATATTCCCATAAGGTTTTCATATTTATACTGAGCTTTCATTAATTACTCATTTAAATCGTGTGTCTTTAACGCATGTAAGGAGCAATGTTCTACCTAGATGCTTGGGGAAACAATACAGATAGAATCCCATCCTCAATGAGCTTGTATTCCGATGTGAAAAGAAAGATACTACACACATGACAAAGTAAATAAGACTATATTTCCTTGTCTCCCCATGTTTTAACAGTGAAACTACTTTCAGTTATGGTAGGCCTCGCAGCAGTGGTAAAGCACTATCATTGTCTAAGCCTGGGAGCACCTGGTTATTACTCCCGATAGCACTGAAGGTTAATCTCAACCCCTTGACATTGCAATCCATGGATCATTAAAGACCATATAAAGGAGGAATATGAATCCTAATTGTTGCCTTAAAACCTTTTGTTGACATCTCTTGGGAAAATTTAAAAACACCATTATCAAAACAGTAGTAAGGCCTTGAGAAAAAATCCCCAGAGACAAGGGTGAAATTTTTTTGTTTCTTTTAATAAATAAATGATGTGATATAATAGCACAGAGAGTATGGTATTGTTTGGAAAAGGATAGACATATATTGATTTTACTTATAAAGTATCAAACAAATACTAAAATTCCTAAATATAACAATAATATTGGTAATTTTTAGTGTCCACAAAAGAATGAAGTGTCTCATAATCGAAGATGTTACAAAGTCAATGAACTATTTCAAACAATTTCAGTGGGTGATAAAAGCCAGGGGGAGAGGCAGGTAGTGGAGGTGAGGCAGTGTGCCAGGGAGGGGAGTGGAATACTACAATAGTAAGAGTCTCCATAGTACATTGGAGAAGCCTCCTAAAGATGCCACTATTGACCCTGAACTTGAATCAGGTGAGCTACACAATCTGCCATGACTGTATTTCTGTTGTGTTTGAGATTCCAGTTGCTATGACTCTTCGCCTCATATCTCAAATTCCTTGTTGGGGTTGCCAGTGTTAAAACCCAGTATTTGCTCACAAGGCAATGGGAGGAGTGTTTTTAATCTGGGAGTCCCTACTGTGGGACTGTGGAAGGGAGATGAAATAAACTATGTTACACATGAACAACTACTTGATAATAAATTAATTCTAGGCTTGTCTCCTCATTGAAATCATAGGAACAAAAACTTAAGAGAAAATCAAGTCAAATCAGCTCTCCTACCCATGCTACTGGTGCATTACTGCTGGGCCTTGTTTTTTTCCATGGAAAGTGCTAGATGAGATGTCTGCATATTTGGTTTGCAATAACTTCTTGAAGAACAGCATTTTTATATGCTTGTATGCAGAATATACATGCAGTGTATACACTAAACTGTGCATAGAAGTGACACAATAACTATTATTTATGCATTCTCAAGGGTTTTTCTCTAATTTTAAGAATGGAATTCTTTAAATTGAGTTCTCTAATCAAGCCACTTCTTATCCAGCTTCTTCCTCTCTGTTTGGTCTCAGCATTTAGAAGAAGTTTTGTGACATAGAGGGAAAATTATGGACATCTAGGTCACATTTCAGCACTGACTACCATAACCTAAGAATTTTAGTAAATAGTAAAGGCACAGTAAATATAGGGGCACCTGGATGCCTCAGTAGGTTAAGAGTATTTATGTAATTCTTTGAATTGCCAGCTGAACTAGCCTCTTTATCCATGGTGTGTAATTTTCCTTTATTTTTTTAAAATTTTATTTATTTTTTTGTAATTTTTATTTAAAAAATGATTGACAAAGTATGCTTGTTCAGAAGTAGGTATTAGGCAGATATTTTCTTTAAAAATACACAGGGCACCTGGGTGGCTCAGGGGGTTAAAGCCTCTGTCTTCAGCTCAGGTCATGATCTCAGGGTCCTGGGATTGAGGCCCATATTGGGCTCTCTGATCAGCAGGAAGCCTGTTTCCTCTTCTCTCTCTGCCTGCCTGTGATCTTTCTCTCTCTGTGTCAAATAAATAAATAAAATCTTAAAAATACAAAACAAAACACACAAAGCCTCATCCTGTCACTGCAAGGAAAATAATCGGGTATATTTATTATCATTGGTAAAATTTGAGCTTTAAGTGAAAATTATTAAAAGTTTTGAAAACTTGCACCAGTGACCATGAGCTTGACAGCTTAGGGTAAGACTAAAGGTGATATTAAATATTATCTGAGTCTTATTGCACAATGAAATGCATCAAAATTTGTAATATCTTCATAATTCAGTGAGCCAGTATTTTCCAATGAACAATGCATGACAGTAAAAAAAAAATGCATAAGTAAAAATCTTTTCAAAATGCAAGATAGTCCAATAGATTAAAATCCAAAAAATTAAAAATATTTATTAATATGATATCAGATTGCACGTTGTAATTAACTTATAAGAAACAACCAACTAGGGGTGCCTGCATGGCTCAGTCAGTTAAGCATCCAACTCTTGGTCTCAGCTCAGGTCATGATCTCAGAATCGTGAGATCAAGTCCCACAGGCTGCTCCAAGCTCAGCATGGAATCAGCTTGGGATTCTTTCTCTCTCCCTCTGCCCTTTTCTCCACTCTCATGATCTCTTTCTTTCTCTCTCTAAAGTAAATATATTTTTTAAAAAGAATAAACCAGCTATTGAATTTTTATAAAATTTCAAACAAGAATTTCCACAATTTTATTGAAGTACTTCTACTTTGTCCAACCATATTTGTGAGCGGCCAGATGTTCTTTAAGAATCTCAACCAAAATAATGCACTGCAACACATTCAATACAAAAGCAGATACGAGAATCCAGCTGTCTTCCATTAAACTAGATGTTAAGGATTAAAATCTTCAATATCACTTGCAAAAGTGAAAAAGTCACTTTTCTTACGTTTCCTGAAAATACAGCTGTTTTTCATGAAAATGAAACATAGTTACGTGAACATCGAATGGGTTAGTCATTGCTATTTTCGGGGCTGGCTTCATAGATGTGTCGCCCGGGCAGTGGTACAGAATCCTGTATTCAGAAAGGCTCCAGGTTTGGCTTAATGCTCTGCTGTTGCCATCTTAAAATTCTTAATTTTGTGTTTGAAGCCCAATGGGACCTTGGAGCATGTGCTTGAGCACCAGCGATACATGTAATATTCATGGCTGCCATTGCTTACCACGGCACTGGCACAGAGCATTCACAATGCCATGTAAGCCCAGAATTCTGCTGGGCCCACAGTGCATGGGAGTTCAAGATTCAAAGCAAACATGAAGTAAGCACATTGCATCTAAGAGTGGGGTATAGGGAGGCTGTCAGATGACAGCTGACAACTCGGAGAAGATAGGCTTCCTCTTTGAACTAGAATTTATTTTAATTGCAGGCAAAAGGCAATGACATTTTCAAAAACACAAACAGCTGAAGAATTTCATTATATCTTTTCACATTTGTGTTACTTCCCTATATTTGCCAGATAGTTACACTGAAACCATGATACAGAAGTAAAGGGAAGGTTGAAGACTCCCACAGTTTTTGTTTGTTTCTTTCTTTGTTTTCCTTTCAATCCTCCCTTACAAATCAGTAAAGTAAGAGTAGAGAGAATGCTGGTTGAATGTGCTCATATCAAGAAGTGAAATAAAAACAATTGAATTTGTTTTGTGCTCTTTCTATTGCTCTGACAAGAATGAAATACATACGCACATATGAACTATGAGATACAATTGTATAATTTTATTTATTCCACATAAGAACTAAATGTCCTTATATTTGCATTTAAAATTAACATTGCACATTACAATGATGAACAGTCAATTCATGTTAGTAGTTTAAATTTTAAATTCTCCTTTACTTTTAATGATATTAAATGACAAGAAATGACAAGAGGATGAATAAAGTGTAATAGAGAGATGATAGATAGATCATGGAATATTATTTAGCCATAAAGAAGAAAGCAATCCTATCATCTGCAACAACATGAATAACCCTGAAAGCCTTATGCTCCATTTATGACAACATAATGATTCTGGAGGACATTATGCTAAGTGAAATAGGCTAGATATAGAAAGACAAATACTGCATCATACAAATACTGCACTTACATGTGGAATCCAAAAATGCTGAATTCATAGAAACAGAAGATACATTACCAGGGGTTGATGTAGGAGAAATGGGAGATACTGATCAAAGGATGCTTCCAGTTAAAAGAAAAATAAGTTCTGGAGACCTAATGTACAGCATAGTAACTATAATTAACAACACTGTATCAGCTACTTGGAAGGCCTTAGGAGAGTAGATCTAAAATGTTCCAGCAATACCTACACAAGGGAACTATGTGAAATGATGGAACTGTTAACTACCCTTCTTGTGGTGAGCATTTTGCAATATGTACACACACATAATCATCATGTTGTGCACCTTAAACTTACATGATGCTATGCGTCAGTTATATACCAATAAAGTTGAGGGGAAAGAAAAAAATGACAAGTGTGTAAAAGAAAGGAGAATTTTTTTTTATTTTAGTAGCTTCAACAATAATTATTTTCTTTTTTTTTTAAGATTTTATTTATTTATTTGTGAGGGATAGAGATAGTGACAGAGATAGCAAGAGAGAGCAGGAACATGGAGGAGAGGGAGAAGCGGGGTCCCCACTGAGCAAGGGGCTGACTTAGGACTCAGTCACAGGACTCTGGGCTCATGACACGAGCCCAAGGCAGGCACTTAAGCGACTGAGCCACCCAGGCAACCCTGGCCTTGAGTAAACAAGCACTTTAACCTTGTTAGTTTTAACTTCCAACACGGCAACTGCTGTGTTCTGCAAACACAGGTACTAGTTTATGGAGCTGAATGTGTAACTGTCTTTCCAACTTTCTGTTCAGTGACCTAAAATGCACACACACACACACACACACACACACACCAGTGTGTGCATGCATATATCCCTTCCTAAAAACAGCCTTATTAGCATATAAGACAGCATGCTTTCACTGTAAGAAAGAGGGAGGCAAGATAAAGAAAATAGGCTCTTTATTAGGCAAAAGTTTCCTTACAAAATGATACTCATGTAAATACTTAGTGATCCATATCTTTTCAGCCTTTAACACCTGTGTCATTCATATAAAATACCTCCTAACTGAATAGCAAGTCATAAACTGTTTTTAATGTCAAATCAGTGCAAGAACCATTTTCTCAAAGCTTCACAATAAGTGTCTAAACATAATGACTTCTTTTGCTCTTCACTGTAATAATATTAATCATACAGATTCCTTTCATTTTTACAGCTTTGCTTTGAAATAAATTACCAAATGCAGTGCCATCCCTGATCAAAAACAGAGGCCCTACATGTATTTATTAATGTACCTACGCCACAGAGATGTCAGAGCCTCATAGAATCCCCTTTACACGCACATCTGTAAAATGTAAAAATCTGTGTTATCTATACACTTAAAAAAAAATAGATGAAAATTGGGGGAAATGTACCATGGTTTTCAATTGCTTTCAATTACCATTAAACCTTTCGGAGAACGATTTGCATAATGTTTCATAAACATGTAGGCAGATTAACCTTTTTTAGTTAATTTATTCATTAGCAGTAAAAATTCAAAGCACCTCTTATGAGAAAATAATGTCTTGCTGTTAAATTACATGGAAACAAAGCAATTGGGACATACTTGCCTAAGTTCGCACTGTGTCAGAGCACAAAAAAAGTGGAGAGAAAAAAAAAAAACAACTTTGCCTGTTGGCAGAGTGTTGATTAAATTGCTGGTTTGTGAACAATTAGTGGTATTACTAGAAGATTAGGTGAAGTATTAATTAGAGGTAGGCCAAATGACTTCTAAGGAGTAAAGATACCTCCTCCATCTCTACTGAAGGTAAGGCAAGGTGGCCATGGAACACAGAGCCTGTTCTAGAAACTTCTCATCCATAGGCACTGGAATTGCTGGACCCCGGGCTCAGGACTTGAGTCAGGATATACATTTATGCTTTTTGAAACTCTGTGTTTTTTTGGTCATTATGCCTCAAAAAATCACAAAATTATTTTATGCAATCTGATCAACTAGAAATCAGGACTCAGCCCTGAAATTGGTTAAATTTGGAATCAAAGCCCGACCGAGTGTATCTATGTTTCAAAAAAGCTGTAGGAGATCAATGGGAGTTTTCTAAGGGTTATTCACCAAAACAGTGTTAAAAAGAAAAGAAAGAAATCGCCCATATGGCAGGGGGTGCTACTATGAACAATCCATTGACCACAGAAAGGTAAAAGCAGGACAAGGCAAGGGGAATGTGCTTCCTACCTTGGGAATGGAGAGTAGGGTCCCTCTCAGATGAGAGCTGGATACGGAATCTGGGCTAAGGGGTTCTGTGTTCCAGATTCACAGAGACCTGCTGATTTCAGGAGGAAACTTTTTTTTTTTTTTTAAGATTTTATTTATTTGACAGAGAGAAACACAGCCAGAGAGGGAACATAAGCAGGGGGAGTGAGAGAGGGAGAAGCAGGCTTCCCGCAGAGCAGGGAGCCCAATGTGGGGCTCCAATCCCAGGACTCCGGGATCATGACCTGAGCCGAAGGCAGATGTTTAATGATTGAGCCACCCAGGCTCCGCAGGAAGAAATTTTATTTAAAATAAAAAGTCAGGGGTGCTTGAGTGGTTCAGTCTAAGGGCCTGACTTGGGCTCCGCTCAGGTCATGATCTTGTAGTTCTGAGATCAAGCACCACGGCTGGCTATAAGCTCAGCATGGAGTCCCCTTCAGATTCTGTCTCCCTCTCCTTCCAACTCTCTCCTCAAATAAATAAATAAAATCTTTAAAAAAAATGATTAAAAAAAATCAAATGGTAGACCGCAATAATAAATAACAATCATGACAGGAACTATTGCAAGGATGACTGCTCTCTCTTCTGACTCCCCCCTCCACCTTTTTAATTTTTTTTTTTCTACCTAGTAATTGCTCTCTTCCTTTCTGGCCTGTCTGCCTCTCTTTCTTTGAAAAGCATTGATTGCAGGCTATAATGTGAAAGGCTTGCGTGTCAAGCAGGATTCATCTGAACTTTTATATCCTCTGTTCTCATAGAAACCAGAAGGGTTTTTTCATGTCATTCCCCAAGTCAGAAATCTGTTTAATTGTCATGCAACCTGATGTTTGTACTTTGTTCCGAGGACATCTTACTTCCTTGGATTGCACTCCAGAAAACTCCCTGAGGAGAGTTTAAGTTCCTGGAAGGCTGAATTTTTGTTTTATTTAAATTGGTGTCTTCATGTGTCCATCAGGGTATTTTGCATGTGTTTAATATAAGCTTGTTAAACTCAATTTTGAAAAACTAACAGGCTCAAAAATTATATGTCCTGTAGTATCTGGTAAGATGGGAAAATTAACTTCAGCAAAAAAGTATTGTTTTTAAATATATCTTTCACTCTATCCAGCTAAAGTAAAATAACTAAAATGCTTGGCTGGCCCAGTTATTTCTTTTCCTTTTTCTTTCTTTTTTTAAAGATTTTATTTATTTATTTGACAGAGAGAAACACAGATAGAAAGGAAACACAAGCAGGGGGAGTGAGAAAGGGAAAAGCAGGCTTCCCACCAACCAGGGAGCCCGATGAGGGGCTCGATCCCAGGACTCGGGGACCATGACCTGAGCCAAAGTCAGACACTCAACAACTGAGACACTCAAGTGCCCCTGGCCCAGTTATTTCTTTAGACAGTGTGTGACTTACTATTATAGTTAGGGCAGCCAATAATTTGGTGTGTGTGTGTGTGTGTGTGTGTGTGTGTGTGTGCGCAGATATATAAATAAATAGATTACCTTGTTGCAAAGACATGGATATATATGAAGGTAAAATTGAAGTAGAGTATGAATAAAAGAAAAATATTCCATAAATCAAAGTGATTTAAAAAACAATTGATGCTGAAGTTACTCTGAAAGGTAAACGTGAAGGTGCGTAAATTACAGAGCTGAGCAATGTTTTATAGGTGTGTTTGGTGAGGCAATAACAAACCCACAGAGAGACACATTACACTCTAGGTGACAAAAGAAAGATACTTTCATGTGTCTTAGGTATGTATTTTCTTTAACTTGTATAAGCTCTTAAATTAATTTCGAGTAAGGTTCTGTCAGTTTCTGGAAAAGGGGGTTGATATAACCCTAAACTGGATAGCTCAAGAATGTCCATACTATATGTGCTTTAAGGACCAGACATCTTGTGTTGTCTGCATTATAGTCAACATTTTGCTTTTTCTTGGAAAATGCGTATGTAGATAGATGTAGATATCAATATATTACATCTGTTAGCTATCTCTATATACATATATTTTTATATGTTATATGTATATGTGTGTATATATGTATGTATATATACATAGGCAAATATATGCAAATCAGTATGGGAGGCTCATGAAAATCATTTTTAATGAGAGGGCTAGCCAACAACCTTGAAGGTGATCCACTAACCTTTGGGTTGGGGTCACCAAACCCAGAATACAAGAAATCTGCACTCCAATTAAGGTGTGGTTAGACTCCATGAACACTTATGGTCTGGCCTTCCACAGATCCTAACATCATCTGTGACTTGGCTCTCTAGATACTCTAAATTTAGCACCTGTCCTGAAGAAAAAGGAAGAGACCTTAAAGTTAGAAGGAAAGCCTGCTTAACTGTGCACCTCACTTTTGAATAATACAAAAGAAATGTGCATCATTCCCCACAGCTGGATTTTAAATGCCCCAATACTGTTTTCTTTTAGCCATATCTGTGTGAATTCGTAACATATGCCTGAAAATTCAACCATTTACTCAGCTATGTCTTATTTTGGTCAACTTAGAGCCAAATATCAGATAAGAAAAAACATAACTCCATAACTCTGGATTAATAAATTTGACTCCATGCTAATTTATACCCTGGCTTATATATATATATATATATTACTGTATTTTATAGATCAAGGAACTAAAGCAAATAGAGAGATTAGATAAATTTCACATGATCACAAAGCTAAGAAGAGCACAGATAGGATTTGAACGCACACCATTTGGCTCCAAAGCTCACATTAGAAAACATTATAAAACACTCCACCTCCATCATCCAAGAGAGGCAGCCTAGCAAGGCGGATATTTACAAACATGCAGAAGCATATCACCAGGGGTTTGAATCTCAATTGTACCACTATGTGGTGATGGAAAAATTAATTATTCACTCACTCTCTGCCTTAGTTTCCTCATCTCTTAAATGGCAAGTATAATATTAACAATTTCATAGAGTTGTTTTGAGACGTAAATAAACTTTGTAAAGTGTTCAGAAGAGTTCCCGGCACATGATAAATCTTTATAATAATCTTATTAAATACATGTAGAGTCTGACCTCATGAAAAATGCTTAGCAGTTAAAGCAACTGCTTCAATAAAATGGCCGAATTCTTAAAAAAAAAAAAAAAAAAGCCTGACTGAGCGCCTCGTGTTTTTACATAGTTACAGTCTAAGAGATCATTTGACGCCAGTTTGGTTAAGTGAGTCCTGTTAAATGTGCTCTCTAAATGATAGGTCAGTGTGTTCACAAACTTGAGAGTGTCACTAGTGTTTCTCAGATTTTCCTTAAAAGGTGTTTCAAGTTGGGCCAGTTCAAGTGGTACTGTTTTGGTTACAAGTTTTACTGTCTTGGGAGAAATGTATTTCATCAATAATGGGTTAAATGAAAGTGCTTTACAGTTTATGCATTAGACAGGACAACACTGAAGTTATTGCAACCCAGAGACAACAAATCACATAAAACTCAGTATCTACTTTTCTTTTTTTTTTAAAGATTTTTTTTTTAATTTATTCATTCCACAGAGAGAGAGATCACAAGCAGGCAGAGAGGCAGGCAGAGAGAGAGGAGGAAGCAGGCTCCCTGCTGAGCAGAGAGCCCAATGCAGGTCTCCATCCCAGGACCCTGGGATCATGACCTGAGCCTAAAGCAGAGGCCTTAACCCACTGAGCCAGCCAGGTGCCCTCAGCATCTACTTTTCTGAGGAATACTACAATACCTCCACACACCTACTGAATCTTTTATTAGCTCACAAACTTTAGGCTACATTTTAATAAATTAGGCAAGTGTTAGAACAGAAGAGTAATTTACTTTCCAGAACAAGCCTCACTTAAAGTGGAGACATTTAAGGGGATAAATGCTTTCAGTTTAGAGGTAATTCCATGTCTTAAAGACTATTCAACAAAAGTAATCATACATTTTAAGATAGTTTTAAGTGTGGCATTATAAATAGTTACTGAAAAACCTTTTTAACTTGATATTCCAAGAATGCCTGTTGAGGGGGACAGGACCAGAAAATGTAAAAACTTGCTGTAAATGGTGTACAGGGGGTTTCATAGGTAATAGATAGTAATTGACAGATGATAATTTGACTCAATACTAATACACATACAAATAAAACAAATTAAGATTTAAAGCAGAAACAAAGAACAGATAAAACTCCTTCTCAAGTAGCTTCAGATTTGTTTTTGCCTTAATGAAGGAAAGAGTTTAAACATTTATTCTTGTGGCCCCAAATTTAAAATTGTGACATTGAAAACCATACCTCGTTTTTTGAGGACAGAAAAAGTTGCTAGATCTTTGTTGTAGTGCAAATTCTGAGATTCTGGGAAGACAATGAGCAACAGATTAAAAATCAGCTTGCCTTATTTTTGCATTTTTGAAGATTAGATACATTTAAGCAACTCCAAACCCTAAACTATTTGTATCAAATCAAAATATAAAAATATGTACTACTTCTTATGATTTAAAATAAGTTGCAAATTGTGTTATTTGAAAAATATTTAATGGCTAACATAAATTTGAGCAGATATTTCAAGTAGGTTGTATTTCCCACCAACTCCCCATTCCCAGCGGGGAGTGATTTTTGTTTTGTTATAATTGTTCAGTTCTCCCTGCCACTTCCCCTCCCCCTCTACTTCATAGCAACACTTATCAAAATATTTTGTCATCATCTCCAATGCATCACCTCCTGCACTGTTGATAGCATTCAATTAGGTTTTCATTTCTGGTTTTCTTTTTCTTTTGTTTGTTTCTTTTCTTTTCCTTTCTTTCTTCTCTCTCTCTCTCTTTTTTTTTTTTTTTCCCTAAATTCAGTCAGTCATTAGTGCCATCCAAATTGTTCATTTCTGGAGTGAGTTTCTAGTTCTCATCCAAGCCAGTCCTTCAGACCTATAACACAGTCTATCATCTACCCCTTCTTAAAATGCTTTCTCCACTCAACTTCTAGAACTCCATTCATTCCCAATTCCCCTTCAAGCTTTTGGTCGGCTTTCTCCTTTGCTAGAATCCATAATTTCCTGAGGTGTAAATAATAATATGACTCAGAACTCTGTCTTGAGAACTTGGCTCCTTTGTACTGATTTCCAGAGTGAGCTCTACTGTCTCCCGGCTTTAAATGCCATCAATATCTTCTTTTTTAAAATATTTTATTTATTTATTTATCTGAGAGGGAGACAGAGAGAGCACAAGCAGGGGGAGGGGCAGAGGCAGAAGGAGAAGCCAATTGATCCCATATGGGGGGTTTATCCCAGGACCCTGATATTGTGACCTATACGCAGCTCAGATTAAGCCACACAGGCTCCCCAATGCCATTCATATCTTAATGAGTTCTGAATACCTATCTTCCTCCCAGGCCTCTCCTCTGAACATTAGCTCATATTCGGCTCTCTCCATCTTATCTTCATTTCATTATCCAGACACCATCTCAAACTGAACAAGACCTGTACACAACTCTTTTTTATCTTTTTTTCTTTTTTCTTTTCTTTTTTTTTTTTTTGAGTTTCTCTTTAAATTGTAGTTAGATACCATATATGGTAAAACTGGTTTCTGGCGTAGAATTTAGTGATTCATCACTTATATGTAATAATGCGCAGCCTACACACAACTCTTGACCCCCTTTCCAGCTGTGTACTCCGATCTGTGTTGCCTTTTTAAACAACACTTCCATTTACTCATCTGTTCAGGCCCCAACATGTAGGGTCCTCCATGACCCATTCCTTTCTTGCTTTCACACCCACATTCAATACATAGCAAATTTCATTGGTCAAAACCCCAAAATACATATTACAGTTGCACATACCTGCAAGGGATATGTTCCAACACCCCCAGTGGATGCCTGAAACTGCAGATAGTACGGAACTCTTATAGACTATATTTTCTTCTATACATACATATTGATGACCAAGTTTAAGTTATAAAGTATGCAAGTAAAAGATTAATAATAGCTAATAATAAAATAGAATAATTATAACAACGTACTGTAATAAAAGTTACCATTGATCTTAGCAACCTCAGTCCATGATGTTTTTTTCCTTTTCTCAGTAAGTTGGGAACTTTCACCTTTTCAGGTTAAGGAAGCACTTTAGAGCTTTTCTGTGGCATATCCAAATTGCTGGCATCATTACTCTTGAACTTTGGGGCCCTTATTAAGGAAAATAAGGGTTATTTCAGCACAAGCACTGCAATATTATGAAGGTTGATCTGATAATCAAGACAACTAAGTTACTAGTAGGCTGGTCAGTTGGATATGCTGGACAAAGGGATGATTCACACCCAGGTGTGTCAGAGTGAGACAGTTCAAGATTTCATCATGCTACTCAAAGCAATGCACAATGTAAAGCTTATTGTTTGTTTCTGGAATTTTCCACATAATAATTTTGGATCACTGTTGACCACCAGCAGCTAAAACCTTGGAAAGCAGAAGCTCAGATAAATGGGGACTGCTATGTATATCCAAGCATTCATCACCACCTCCTCTGCAACACCATGATCCTAACTCTGATTGTCTCTCACTATGTACTGCAGCGGGCCCCTGATTGGTCTCCCTGCATCTACCTCTGCCATTTTTGGTCTAGTCCCAAACCTGTTGTTGGGTGACCCCTTTATTTATCATTTCTTTTAATATGTTATTTATTTGAGAAAAAGAGAGTGTGCATGCACATGAGTGGGGCATGGAAGAACAAAGGGAGAGGAAGGTTCAGACTCCTTGATGAGCAAGGAGCCCTACGCAGGGCTCAGTCCCAGGACCCTGAGATCATGACCTGAGTAAAAGTCAGACACTTAACCTGATGGAGCCATCCAGAAGCCTTTACAGTGACCCTTTTAAAAGATAGATCAGGAGTGCCTGAGTGGCTCAGTTGGTTAAGTGACTGCCTTCGGCTCAGGTCATGATCCCGGAGACCCGGGATCGAGCCCCACATCGGGCTCCCTGCTCGGCAGGAAGCCTGCTTCTCTCTCTCTCACTCCCCCTGCTTGTATTCCCTCTCTGGCTATGTTTCTCTCTGTGAAATAAATAAAATCTTAAAAAATAAATAAATAAATAAAATAAAAGGTAGATCAAATCATGCCACTTCTCTGTCTTTAACCATCCAGTTTTTCCCCATTACATTTAGGATGATTTATTACCCAAGGAGAAAGTTTGGCTTAAGGAATATACTTGTTACAGCTATATCCTGGTCCCAATATGTGGATGCATCAGGATTAATTTCTAGTCTATTAATTTCTACTTCTTACTCTTTAGGAGCTGATCACCCTTTTACTATCCTTTCATTGACTCTACAAGGCTACCTAACAGTTTTCCCTTTGGTTTACGTGAAGATTACTTCCCCAGATCATGCAGATTATTTCAATCAGCAGCATCTATATAATCCCAAGAGAGCAAAGCAAGAAGGAGAGTGCAGCAGGAAGCCATATCAATTATTTCACAATTCAGTTGTCAAATAACATGGCTAAACTCAAAACAAAGGTCAATGCTGTGATTCCCCATGTTAATACGAAATAAAAATAATGCTACATACTTAATGGCTGGAAGACTGGTTTGAGAATTTGAGAATTACTAGTGAGAAAAATAAGGTAAGTTTGAATATTAAGAATAAAGCCTCCACAACTTGGATATACATCCTGGATGATAGTTTAGCTTCTATATAGAAAAGTCAGTGTAAGAAAAGAAGAATGGATCATAGAAAGCAAGTAAATATTGGCCAAACTTTATGAATCAGTATTCAATATATAATTATGTTAAGATTCTGGGTCACTAAGACCAAACACAATTTGCATAAAAGCATAAAAAAATTCTCTCTTGAGTACTATTTTGTTTTCAAATACTTATGCCAGTATAATAGTTTCCCAAGCTGAGGCACCAGGTCACATTTACATCTCTACACCTCTTTCTTTGATCCTATGTTTAGCTTCAGGTAAAGAAGTTAGACAAGCATAACATTTCTGTTTGTCAGAGTCCTCTCTAGCCCTTCACTTTAAATGAGAAAGTGGGACATTGAGCCAACATTTGCAACCCAACTGTAATATATTCAGCAATTTGCTAAGAAAACAAAGTGTGTTATTGTAATACTCACAACAATAAAAGAATTATGAACTTCATTTTCTAGGGAAGAAACTGAGTCTAAGAGAAAATACTTGACCTACCAATGTCTGCTATCATTGGTGACACACAGAAGGCCAGTGAGTCATAGCAGTAGTAATAGGTCTCACATTTGCTCCATCACATGAAGGCAGTCTTCCTACAAGAGAAAAGAAAGATCATCATATGATTTCAAAGACATTTGGCATTGGTGGACATCATCTTACAGATGGGATTCAGAAATTTGCTTCACTTTTGTATTAACCTACATGACTGGGGTGATAAAATATGGAACACGATTGCTTCTTTCACACCTAAACATATCAATGGGATTCCATAAGAATCTAAGAAGAAGAAATGGAAGTTTTTTATTTTTGTTTACCTAAACAGAATACTAGTAATGTTATTTCATCTTTAAAAAAATCTACAGGTACATCCTATTTTAAAAGAATGCAATATACAAAAATCTAGTTTTTCTAAGTTGAGCTTTACAGAGTGATTCATTGCATTGGAATGTTTGAGGACCGTGGTATGTGTCAAATGTTGCTCTACAACTATTTCCATGGAGCTTTTAACTATTCTACTGAGAAATTTCAATTAATACAAAATTTCATGAACATGCCATTCCTTAAAAAGAAACCTAAGACAAATGACAATTTCCTAAAGCTTTATGCTGAAATTATATTCTGATGTAAAATATTTAAAAGCCAATAATTACGTCTCTACTTTAATTTGGTGCATAGTATATATAATATACATTATACTCTTTGGTCAGTGAGAAAGTCCTCTTCCTACCACACCTTTGCCCTATTTCAACCTATAATCATTAGAAGGTTTTTAATCTGTGACTGGGGGGAAAAGCGGTTCATTCATTATCTTTTTAGGTTTGCTCAAGGTCCTGGAAACAGGGGGATGTCCTAGTTGACCTTTAAAGATCCCTTCTAGTCCTATGACTCTGAAATAAATTAAAGTTTTATGACCACATTATGCATAAGCATCAGTGGATCTGGAAGACAATGAGGATGAAGTCTGTGCTCAGACTCTCCCTTCTAGTATTTATGCTTCCTATTCATTTCATGCATAACTAATTTCATATAGCAATTGGTAATCGCATCTTGGTAATGACACCACAGGCATCACAAAACAATTGCAATCATGGCTGCAATTCATTGTAACTACAGCTAAATGCCAACACTGCAGTTGAAATACCTCCCTGACCCACCCAAAAGTAAAGGATGAGAAGAGCAAACTATAGCTTGGAAATGGTCACCTTCACCAACTAGCTTTCAGTTTTAAACAATACTTTCTTCTTCTTTTTTTCTTTTTAATTTTCAAGGACAGTGATTTATTGAGACAATGAAGCCTGCAAGCTACCCCTCTTTCCCCAAAACAAGAAGACACACATTCCTTACTTACACCACTCCACCAATGCATTTGTTCAAAACTCGTTTTAAAGACTTGCTAATGCATATGCATAATGTGGTCATAAATAAAAAGGTATGTATTTTTCTGCCGTGTGTTCCACTGAGTCAGTAAAAACAAATTCAAGGATAAGAAGTAATTATCATAGACATGTCAAAATAACAAAATTAGTGTCCTTTCTTCCCAGAATTTGAAGGCAGTATCTACCAGTCATATCTTACAGGTTTATCTGGAATATGCTAATAATCATGTGCCTCTTATGGCCCTTTTAAATCTCACAAATGCATTCAATTCTCTTATTTGATTTTACATTAGTTAAAAATCCTGCTAAGTAAATGAAGCTAATATTTATTATTTCCAAATCACAAATGGGGGCTCATAAACACAAAGATGTAAATCACATTCCTCTTGTAATCCAGGTTAATTCTCCATAGGAGTAACATCCTTTCCATTGTATGTAACAAGCCCACCTGTGTCAGCCAGGGACCCCGGCTGGACCTGTATTACCACAGGCTGGGACACCAAGCCTGGTCCTTGTGTCTGCCTGGCTGACCAGTCATTGCTAACACAGACTCAGTTTTCTGGGATTGTGCAAAGAAGTATATTAAAAGAGTAAAGAATGGTCACTATCCATGACTGCATCTACCATTTTATTAGTAATAAAGACAGTATCTTTTTCAAGCCAGAATCTTAGTGTCTCAAATAGATTCAAGAACAAGGAGTCACTGTTTCAGTTCTTCATTTAATCTTGAAACATTTGAGGGCTGTTAAGGGAGGCAGGGTTAGTTCACCTTGGTTCATCCCCATCATGAAAGAATAGATCTGTAGACTTCATCTTATATTGCCAATATTGTCAATTTTTAAACGGTGCTTATTCACATTTCATTGTGTGTGGGTACATTTCAGCTTATTCATTCATGAGTCTGTGAATGAACTTGGGCAAGGTTCAATTTCTCCAATCATTAAATGATATATTTTACTCTTAAAATCGTGATTTTTTTTTTAATTTGTGGACTCTAATTATTCTACTCATCTGAATAATCGTTTCAAATTTTTCCCGATATATACCAAATCAATATTTTAAAAAGAAATCAGAAATATATCATCTTCACTGACAACTATTTCAGGAGTGTCTGTCTCATGTTAAATAATAGTGCCATTATAGATCAATGAGTAAATATACCTGTTAGCATACTCATAGGAACAATGCCAGTGCCAGTTGAGAGACTCTAAGGACTTAGGCCATATGAGTAATGGTGCACCAGCAGCTTATCACTGATCATCTTTTAAGAGATTGTCAGCAGAAACCATTTCTCACAGATCCAATAGAATAGGCCTCAAAAAGGAAAAGAGGGAATTATGATTTTAGAGATAAGCTGGAGAATTCAGAAACATTTTGTTTTTTCAAAGGAAAGGAAGGGAGAGGCAGGGTCTAAATAAAAAGGAAGGGATGCTTTGGCTTTTGAACTGTCAAAAGTTCACGCTAGCAAATACATTATAAAATTACATAATAAATGCAGAACTAACGAGATCTTTTTTTTTAAGATTTTATTTATTTGACAGAGAGAAACACAGCCAGAGAGGGAACACAAGCAGCGGGAGTGAGAGAGGGAGAAGCAGGCTTCCTGCCGAGCAGGCAGCCCAATGTGAGGCTCGATCCTGGGACTCTGGGATCATGACCTGAGTTGAAGGCAGAGGCTTAACCACTGAGCCGCCCAGGCGCCCCAGAATTAATGAGTTTTGAAGGAAAAGTATAGCTGGGAACTCTGGTTCATATTAAAGATACCAAGGCAAGAGAACATTTTCCATTCACTGCTTAAAAAAAAAAAAAAGAGGAAAATCAACAAAAAATAAAAGGCTATAAAAGAGTGAATATAAGCTTATTAAAGGGGGATCATCATATCAATGTGAGTTTATACTCTTAAATTATTAATGTTTAGTAATCTCTCATTTAATATCATTATTGTGTTTGATATACAATTTGTTGGATATAATGTCTATGTAGTTTCAGTGAAATTATTTAATATACATACTGAGCTTTTATTGTTATATGTACAAAACAATAATACTTTTAGAGAAGGAAACTTGCTTAGTTTTAATCTAAATAATAGCACCTTTTTAAGATCATACAAATTTAGAGTTCACTTGTCATTTATTCTAAATCTAGCTTTGAATTTATTCAAATTCTTCAATATTCGACTGAAAATCTAATGATAATAGAAAATATATGTAAAAACACATGTATATGTGTCTGGAATTTGGTATAAAGCACATTTTTAGCTGGAAAAGTATTTCTTTAATTATTAAATCCCCTTCACTTTATATGAACCATGAAGTTTCAGCAATAATCCTTTGGAAACTAATCTGTTGCACAGTTTTTAAAAGAAATTAAGTTTCAGCGTGAACATTTCAGACTTTTCCTGACATTTTAATTTCAACAAAGCATAAAATAAAGCTGCCAATCCATTCGCTCATGGGAAAATGAATCCATGAATTTTTGCAAGATTTATATTTCCGAAAGAGCCATCTGAAGCTCTTTTTTTTTTTCCATTTGCAGGTTTGGCCTCAAATAAGCTCACAGGACATTGTCTTTTTAGGGGTAAATGCAGTGTTCTGTGCAAAATTCAAGAAATGTCATAAAATTTATTAAAATGAGTTCACAAATTTTAGATTTTTGCTAAATTCGGTAAAGCAAATTTTCTTTCTCATATTCCTTATAATGATTATGATATAAAGCCTCCTTACATTATCATGATTGTGTTATAAAG
>PITA01027203.1:0-21340 GCA_004023965.1 Spilogale gracilis | reverse complement strand
GTCCTGGGGGAGTGGACGGGGTGAGCGGGGCCCGGCCAGGTGGCCCTGGGTCCTGGGGGGCACGGGGGTGGCCTGCGAGGCCATGTCCCTGCTGGGAGGGGAGGTGTTGTGCTAGATCCCTGGCCTGGGTCTCCTGGCAGCCTCTGGAGCCCTGCCCGCCTTGGGCTTGTTTCCTGTTCCGTTCTTGGGTGGTTTCTTTTTGAGGAACAATTGGAGGAGGGGGGGTTGCTATCCAGGTCCTGTGCGGTCCGGGCTGGGTCAGCGAGGGGGCGCCCATGGGGCTCCTGGCCCGCGGCCCCGCGTGGGGGAGGGGAGCGCACGGCCCGCCTGGCCTGTTTGCCACTAGAGTTGCTTTCGATTCTGCTTCCGCGAAGCCGGGAGCTGCTCTGGGCGGTGTGCACAGCTGGGAGCTCAGTGGCCGTGGCCTGGCTCCGCCCTGAGGTGGGGGCGGCCGAGCGCTGGTGCGAGCGCGGACTTGCCTTGTGGGCACTGGCCATCCCACTCCTCGTCTGCGGGGTCCTGAGAAGGGCTCCTTGAGCCTCAATTTCCCCATCCAGGAGCGGGCCCGTCCCCGAGGTGGCTGTGACCTCTCCGCTCCATCGGGCTTCAGTGCCCGTGGGTCAGCTGGTTCCCAGAGAGGCAGGACGGTCACTGGGGAGGGATCGAGTGGGGCCGGAGTCAAAGGAGGAGCTGCAGGTCAGTCTAGGGTTTCCTCTTCCCTCCGCCGCAGGGTCTCGGCCGCCGCCAGACGGGAGCCTGTGTGGGTAACAGGAGCTGTCCCAGGAGGCTGGTGAGGGCTCGGCGCCGCCGGCGGACTCTCGCCAACCCCTCCTTGGGGCTCGGCGCCCCTGCAGCGGGTCCTGATGTGGGAGGACTCACGGGAGAGGTCAGACCAGAATTCGCACAAATGAGGGACTGATCGGGGCGTGGGGGTCCCCCCCCCCGTTTCCGGCGCTGGGGACACAACCTTTAGGGGGAGAGTCTGGTGAGGCCTTCAGAGCCTGGGACCCTGGAGATGCCCTGTGTCCACGTGTGCGAGCGCATGTGCATGTCCCTGCGTGCACGTGTGTGCTGTGTGAGTGCACACGCGTGTGTCCAACCGGCCGGGATTTTCCAGGCCCTGTGTTTCTGCATTGCTGCCTCTCGGTAGCTGAGTATGCCCTGCGGAGGGGGGGGGCCCCCTCTTTTCTGGACTGAGTCAGAGTGAAAGAAAATGTGTTGCACGGGGGCTCTCTGCTGGTCTTGGGGACTGAGGGCCCAGGGAGTGGCGGTAGTGAGTTGCCGAGGGGGCCTGCTGTGTGTCAGAAGGTGGCCGTGATCCTCTTGGCCTTCCTGGCCCCTTCTCCCAGAGGGCCCCAAGCTGTTTCTTGAGGTCAGCTCCCCTCTGGAAGTGGAGGGGGGCGAGGGGCGATGGTAGGGAGTGATGCGAGGCTCCGGACGCAGCTGGGCTTGGAACCCGAGGCCGCGCTGCCCTCTGGCCGTCAGGCTGCTCGTGGGGGGTGGCTGGTTTCGGGTCCCACCTGCCATCCCAGGGGCGCTGGGTCAGGGTGCTCTTGATGCTTTGCAAGTGAGGCTGTGTCCTGGAGGGGAGGCTTCTGGGAGCGGTCGGCAGGCCCAGGTGCCTCTGCGGGCTGCATGCGGCCCCCTCCGGGGGTGCTGGGCCCTGGGAGGTGCCACACTCACGTGGACGTCCCTTGTGTGTGGGTGGACCCCAGTGTTAGGGCACACCGTGCGTCTGTCCTGCATTAGGGACCCCAGGACAGAAGTGTGATGTGGCCTCAGTAGAGGGCCTCGTGTTGGGGGCCACGTGGACTGTGGGGCGTGGCTTCAGTAGAGGGCCTTGCGTTGGGGGCCACGCAGGCTGTGGGGCAGAGGAGACCAGGGTTACTGTGCTGCCGCGAGACCATCCGCGGGCACTTGGGAAAGAGCGACTCTGGCATGCGCCCCTTCTGTGTGACCCCGGTGGTGGCCCCCCAGGCCCAGGTGGGCGGCCTTACCGGCCCCGAGGAGGCCCTGCGATGGGCTGGTGCTGGACCGGCAGGAAGGACGTCCCCTTTCCCGTCAGCCCCGGCCCTGTGCTTCCTCGTAGGGCAGGCACGCTCCCAAGATGTCCTTCCTTCCTTAGATTTCCCGGATCCCCAGGACAGGAGAGGCTTGTCCATCCTCCCCGGAGAGGACGCCGCGAGGTGTGAGTGGCCGTCTCTGGTGTGGGCGCTCTGACGGTTCTTGTCCTCATGATGCTTCCTCTAATTTCAACACAGTGTTTCTGTTTTAGCCAGAAATCTGCCATGAAAATCATGAGGACTCTGACCTCAAGCCTGGCAGTGGTTTTCTGGGCCGAATGCAGAACTCATCCTCCGCCGCAGGGGGAGTCGCGCGGGCCCAGATTTCAGATGCCACCGTGGTCCTGGATATGGCCTTGGGGTGGGGGGCAAGGGCCAGGTCAGAAGTCCACGGTTAGGGTCGTGGAACCTAGAAACGCTTCATTCGGACGTAACCACTTCAGAGTTCTGGTCACGGGGGCTGCACCGGGGGGTCACCCAGGGGACTCCATCTTGCTGGGGGCAGGAGGGGCGTGGCTGCTGACCTGCCAACGTCCGTCTCTGCCCCTGCCTTGAGAGCCGCCCTGGGAGAGAGGTTGGTAAGGTCCAGAAGCGGAAGGAGCTAGGAATGCTGCCTGGCTCACTCTGGAGGCCGCGAGATGGCTGGGTGGGCGGGCGGATGCATGCTGTCCCCTGAGAAGGGCCTGGGACGGGTACACTGGGGGCCGCATGGGCTCTGCACAGGCCTCAGTGGCAGACCACCAGGGCTGTGGTCGGCCCCCTACCCCCACGAGCCCCCACTGGCTGCCCCAGGGCCTTGCCTCCCACCCCGTGTTAGACTTTGCTGTGCTTGCTTGGGAATGGCCAGGAGGCGCATGCTGCTTTCAGGACAGGGAGCTGGGCTGGGCAGCCGGTGAACCTGGAGTCTGGCGTAACCAGAGTCTGGCCTGGGGGAGGGGGGCGTGGTCGGCCAGGATGACCTTGCCCCTGGTCATGTCTAATGTTCACGGATTTCCTGGTTACCTTTGCATTTCGTGGAGTCACAAGTGGGCGTCAGAACTACTGGTGGGGGGGCTTCCCGGACTCTTTGTCCCAGCGGGATCGGGGACACGGCGTGGGCTGTGGCTTCCACAGAACGTGTAGTGAACTGTTTGTTTGGTTTTTTTGTTTAAAGATTTTATTTATTTATCTGACAGAGAGATCACAAGCAGGCAGAGAGGCAGGCAGAGAGAGGAGGAAGCAGGCTCCCCGCTGAGCAGAGAGCCCGACGTGGGCCTCGATCCCAGGACCCTGAGATCATGACCTGAGCCGGAGGCAGAGGCTTTAACCCGCTGAGCCACCCAGGCGCCCTGTTTGTAATGAGATGGCGAGGTGAGGCCACAGTTGCTCCCCCAGAGACGAGGATGACCGTGGCGGCCAGGGCCTCACATCCCTGCCCACCTTTCCTGAACCCTTCTCTCTGGCCCGGCAGACGCCGCGTCTGCTGTGTTCCGGGCGAGCCGGTCCGTGGCCCTCAGGGGCCCATGTACCAGGCGAAGGTGTGCAGCTGGCCTTCCTTTAGAGCCCAGGGAGGCCCGCAACCGTGCGTGGTCGCTGCGGTCCCTTCGGGGTGCAGGGAGGAGTGCTCCAGGAGGCACTGGCGTCCACAGATGTCTCCGGGCCGGGGGGCTTGAGGCAGAGACAGCTGCTGAGGCTGGGAACGTGGCAGGGCCGGCAGAAGGACGGCTGAGTCCCTGCTCTGCTGCCACGTGCAGACAGCTGTGTGTGGAGGCCCTGCTGCCGAGGCCTGGGTGTGTGCGTTGGTCCATAAAGTTTTATTGGCACGTGGCCCTGCTGTTGGGCTTGTTCACACGAGGTCTCATGCGCCAAGTGCTTGTAGACGGCAGCGCGGCTTCTGGAGGGAGCTTGCTGGACCTGTGTCTGGGATCTTCCACGTGCTGCCTTTGATCAGCATGCTTGAGGGATGTGGGCCAGCGGCCCTGTAGGATGCCACAGGATTTACACGTGGCGGTTCTCCTGGGAAGTGCTTTGCGGCAGGAATGCCGTGTGCGGGATCCTGTCACTGTCTTGCTGGGCACGCGCTGGACTCCTACCTCTCGTCCTGACGATACGGGGACCCGCCGCCTCTGCCTCTCCCCGAGGGGCCACGGGGTCGTCGGACGTGCCTGCTGGTCTCCCAGGCCTCAGTTTGTCAGTGTTCTTTGTGGTTCCTTTGAGATAAGAATGGCCTGTTTACTGAGCGAGCTTGACGTTGGCACAGCTCTGGAGGTCTGGAGCCCCCCGGGCCCGGCGCCGAGTCCTTCCCCGCGTCTCTCCTGCCCCCGGAGCCCACGCGGCATCTTGGCTGCAGCCATCGCTCCGGCTTTGCTTTCTCTTGAGGTTGTGGGCCGTGGGCTGCCGTGGCGGGAGCGGGCTGCCGGTCGCGGAAGGGCAGGGCTGACGCGGTGCACTGCCAGGTTCCCAGGCAGCCCCACGGGGCAAGGAAGTGGCGGTCGCTGGAATTCGCACACAAGCCCCACCCCTGGCCGTGCAGCCGCCTTGGGCACGCGCTCCGTGGCACGGTTCTGTGGGGGGGGGGGCCCTCTCCATTTGAAAGGGAGCTCCCTCTGTCCTGCCAGCACCCTCCGCACCTTCAGTTCCACGGCTCCCGTGCGGTGGTCCTGTGGCTCCGCCGTGCCCCCCGTGCCCCCCGTGCCCCCATCCCGGTCTGTGGTCAGCTTGTGGGGACAGAGGACCCGTAAGCCTAGTCTGTGTCCGGTGAGCAGAGGAGCGGCGGTCGCGGGCTTCGGGGGACGGTCCCGGGGCTGGCTCCCTCCTGCCCCCGACGCGCACCCGGGGCGCCGGCCACGCTCAGCTCTGGCCTCGGCGCACTGCGGGTCGCTGTGTCTCGCTCTGGAGGCACCTCGGGGCGCAGCCGAGGGGGGGGTTCGGTGCCGCAAAAAGGCAGTTACAGCGAACGCTCTGTTAACGGGAGGAGGCAGTGTCATGAGTCCCTAGCGCACAGGCGAGCTGGACGCGGCTTCCCGGTGGTGGGAGGTGGGACAGGAGCCTGCGGTGGGCGGTCCCCTCATGCCACGGCCAGCCTGGCGGGCTGTGTGTGCGGCTGTCCCTCCACGGGGTCCTGGCAGGGGACCCTGGCGGTCCTGTGCCCAGGCCTGTCCTCGGGCCCCTGTTGTCGAGCGCGGGGTCTTCAGCGTGCCCGACACCCAGGGAAGACGCGGGGTTGCTGCTGGGTGGGGGCGCGCACCTGGGCTCGGCCAGCCCCGCGGGGGCCTTGAGCCGCTGTTGGCCAGCTCGGCTGGCCTGGGCTCCCTCTCCCGGAGGGCCCTTCTACAAGCCATCTGCTTTCGGTTGGAATAGTTGCTGTTTTTAACCGTGATTTTTGCCTTACGCACGAGTTGGGCGGAGATGGGCGGACTTGGGAGCGCTTGGAGGGTCCCTGCGCCCGGGCTGGCCTGAAGGGCCCGAGTGCCGACGCTCTCCCGCCTGCTCCGTCTGGGCCCCTCTGCTGCCCTCGGGGTCTCCCCGAGCAGCCCGGAGGCCACACAGCTTTTCCTCCGGCAGCGTCCTTTATCAGAGGAGGAGCCGGGCCACGTGCTGCTGTCCCGTTCCGACGCTGGTCTCCCGACTTCCGGAACATTCTGCACGTGTCCTGCCGGGTATTGCTTACCTGAGGTGCAGCTTCTCCGGGGCCCGCGGCTGTGGTCGTCTCCAGCTTCCTGAGATCTCAGCTGTCCCGCGTCTGCGCCCGCCTTGAGCGTGGTTAGGTTCCTGTGCTGGCGTTGTGATGGGAGCAGGTGCCGCGGGCCCGTCCTCGTCCTCTGCCTCGCGGCCGGCTGCCACGGCCATCGTTCCCGGCCTGTCCTTCCTGGGTGTGCCCCCCGGCCGGAGGCCGTGTGGGTGTTGGATTTGTGCTGTGACCTCTCACTCTGACCCTCAGGTGGTTTGGGAGGCGGCCGGCGGGAGCCCCATTGCGGGGGCCCTGCCCTGTAGGTGCGGGGGAGTGTGGGTCGAGGCAGAGAGCCCCCCACCCGCTTGCCCACTCCGGCAGGGAGGCACGGGCAGACACGCCGGCTGGTTTTAGGGGAGCTCCCCCAAATCTCTGGAAAGGGCAGGCCGTGCCGGGGCCCCCAGCTCTCCGGAGTGGCTACCGCAGGGCTTAGTCTGCAGCCGGAAAGGGGCCGTTTCCTTGACCCGTGCTTGGGATGCTGGTGGCGTTCAGGCGGAATGCGGTCATCTGTATTTCTGGTGTTCCTTCCGCCCTCCTGGTTTGTTCTCGGTGTGGGAAACACAGGTCGGGTTTCAGAGGCCGCGTCCCCCGCGAGCATGGGGGGCTGAGGTGTGGAAGAGGCCGTGTGGTGCAGACCGCAGACCAGGCGGGCAGCTGCAGTTGTGGAGGTGTGGGGGGCCGGCTGTCACGGGCTGCGACCCTGAGGGGGTGGAAGCGCTGAGGCAGGGCGGGCTGGGGTCCCGGGGCGGGGGGACGTCCGCATGTGACATCACGCCTGTGTTCTCGGGGCTCAGCGGCTGCCCTGCTGCCCCACAGCGTCCCCCCCAAGCCCCTGGGGACACATGGGCCCGCCGGGGCGCCCGTGCTGTCGGAGGCACTCCTGACCTGCGCTGTTTTCCCTCCAGGCGATGGGAACCCACGCGAGAACAGTCCGTTCATCAGCCAGGCGGAGGCGGAACAGGAGAGCATCTTAGAAGGAAAGAACATGGCGCTCTTTGAGGTGACATACACTTCCTCCTCCGAGGCAGCGTGGGGGCCGTGACGCTAACGGACGTGTCACAGGCTGTGGCCGCGAGGCCTCGTGGTCTGCGGGGGGCTGCCCACCTGCCTGGTCGCTGGAGCCCCCGGGCCCCCACTCAGTGTGGCCAGGAGCCCCTACTTGTGGCCCCGACCCCCGGCTTGGGACTTGGCGTGCGTGTGTCGGCCCCGTGGACCGCGGGTCTGGAGCCGGAACCGCCGGGAGCCCCGCTGGGCGCTGCTGCAGCTGGCGTGGGGGTCCAGGGGGCCCCAGGGGGCTAACCCCGTCTCGGCCCCGAACAGGAGGAAATGGACAGCAACCCCATGGTGTCCTCGCTACTCAACAAGCTCGCCAACTACACCAACCTGAGCCAGGGCGTGGTGGAGCACGAGGAGCACGAGGAGGACAGCCGCCGGCGCGAGGTCAAGGTGCGTCCCTGCCCCCCTTCCCCTGTCCCCCCAGGCCCCACCCCTCCCCCATAACCCCGGCCACATCCTGTCCTCCTTTCCCGCCCCCCATCCCTTCTTGTGCCCCTCCCTGGGGCATTCCTCGGGTCCCAGTGGAGCATGGCTTCCCGTCTCCTCGGCCCAAGGCTCAGTTAAGGCGGGCGCTGGCCCCTGCAATGAGCAGGACGAAGGCGTGGGGGGAGCGCGGGTCCTGTGCGCCTGGCCTCGGGGGGCCGGTGTTTCTGCGGGGTTCCTGCCAGCTGGGCGCGGTGGCATGGAGGCTGGTGAAAGGCCTGGGCCTCCTGCTGACCGCCTCCCTGCCCACTGCTCCCTCCTCTGTGTCCACTCTGCTTGTGGCTGAGGGCCCAGGCCCCCGCGTGCTCCCCGAGCGCCTGTGTCCACCTCGTGTCCACCCCGGCCTGGGCCGTGAGGACGTCGGGCCGCAGAAGGGATTTCTTACTGTAAATGCAGCAGGGTCGATGTTGGCTTTCCTGACGCCTAGGAGGTTTGGGTTTAGCACCGAGTGATAGACGTGGGGCGGGAAGACTTAGAGCCCCGCCTCGCCCTGGCGCCCTCCTGGGGCAGAGGGCAGTGGGAGGGCGGGGGGGAGATCACGGCCGAGGGCCCCGTGGGATTGGGGGCCCTGCTTACGGCCCAGTCGCTCACTGGTGCATCTCTCGGGTTCCGTACGGGTCCTGGCGCTGCTTGTGGCTTCTCGGGCTCCGCTCGGGCTCCAGACATCGGGAGCCGCACAGGGCGTGCTCTAGCACAGCCGTCCCCGAGACAGGCAGACCGGTCTGCTGGGGATGACTCGGCCGCCCCACTCGGGACTGACCAGCTCCTTGGGGTGTGGGGGCTGCCCTTACTGCCCCCAGTGTTTCCCCCTCCCCCCCGGGCACGGGAGCTTGTGCCCAGAGACCAGCCCCCACGGTGAGGCACCGTTTCCAGGGCTCCTCACGTCAGCTGGGCTGACCCATCAAACTACCTTTAGGAGAGAACGGGAGGCCCGTCCTGCCCTTCCAGGGTGAGTCAGGGCCTCCCCAGGCGCTGGGCACAGGACATCAGTGGACACGGCCGTCGCCGGGGGGTGGGTGCCTGGCATGTCCAACCGCGGTTTCCGACGTTACCTGAACCATGAGCGAGAAGCTGCATCCTGCCTCGCACCCATTTCACACAATGGGGAAGTCCCTTGGGTGCTCCCCGCTAGCCCTGCGACCACTCCAGGGGCTCACACGGGAATGGGGGCGCTGTGGGTGGGCAGGTGCAGGCTGGGGCGCCACGCGGGCCCCGCGGTAAAAGGGAGCCGAGGGTCCCACCCAGGGATCCTCTGTGCGTCAGGTTCCTTTCCCCGGGGATCCCACGGGCTCCGTGGTTCTGCTGCGTCCAGCGCTTGGGCCCCGAGAAGCCCACCTGCCTCTGTGAATGTGGGTGCCGCCCGCCCGGGGCGCCGAGCCAGCCCTGCCTGCTGCTGTCCACGTGCAGCAAGTGTTTCCAGAGCAGACCTTCCCGGCTCTGTGGCGTCTTCTGTTTGCCTGAGCTGAGGGTGTTCTCCCATTGAGTGTCATCTTGCCCTTTGAGGCAGCATGTTGGTCGCGAGGTCTGAGTGTGCCGCCTTCCCGCGGTGCGTCAGCCGCTGGGGGGCAGGATGGGCTGGGACCCGGCGTGGTCCGTCTCCTCTGTCGGGCTCCGTCCGTGGTGCTGCCCGCTGGCTGCTGTGCGGAGCCCTGTGGCCCCGGGATGTCAGAGGTCGCTGTGTCGGGCCCCTCCCCGCACCGTGCCCTCCGTCCCCCTGAGCGCACGCGACTGCATGTCCTGTGTGGCTCTGTGGGGCCTCGGCCACTTTAGGGAGCAGCCACCTGTCTTCCTCCTGCGTCGGTGCCGCCTGGGCCTCTGGAACCCCGAGCTGCTGTCCGCCGCACAGGGCCCGGCGCAGCCCGCTCTGAGCTTCCCCGACGTTGCCCGACGTGCCCTCGCGGCACCCCGTCTCACTCCCTCGCCGTGCCGTGGTCTCGGTCCTCCCAGAACCCACCCTCCTGAGGATTTCTCCCAAAGCCTCCCGGGGTAGCCTGGCTTCCTCCAGCCCTGGAGTGAAGCTGGAGCGCGTCGCCTGTCCCCGGGGCGCATGGGTGTGGGCCTGGCCTCCCGGCACCTCTGTTCTCTTGCAGAGCCCGCGCATGGGCACCTTCATCGGCGTCTACCTGCCGTGCCTGCAGAACATCCTCGGGGTGATCCTCTTCCTGCGGCTGACGTGGATCGTGGGGGCAGCCGGCGTGCTCGAGTCCTTCCTCATCGTCTCCATGTGCTGTACCTGCGTGAGTGACTGGAGCCCCCGCGCCTCCACCCCAGGGCCTCCCCGCCCCCCGGCGGGCTGCACCCCAGCGCCGCGGCCGGCCCCGTATCTGTGGGAGGATGCTGGGGCGTGCGTCCTGGCGGCCGGGGGCTTCTGGGGGCGCGGCCACCACGCCTGAGGACCTGCGTCTTCACACGGTCCTCCTTTGGTTGGGAAGTGCCTGGGCTCCCTGTGTGAAGGAAGGGCCCACGCCGGTGCCTCGTCCAGCCTCCGGCCTTGGCTCCCACCCCCGACACGGCCCCGGCACCTGAGTCCCACTGTGCTCGCTGCACCAAGCCTGCTTCCCGCTGCTCCTGGGGTGGCCATGGCCCCCAGCCCCAGGCTCTCCTGCCGTGCCCTTGCCCCCCCCATCCCCCAGGTGTCACCTCCAGCACAACACGGCTGTGCCCCCAGCGGCTTTGCAGGTGGGGGGGGGGCGTCTGAACTGCATGCCCTGCCTCCTCCTGGGACATTTCTCTCGGGGAAGACCTAAACTTCACCTACAGTAGTTGCCGTAAAACTGGCGAAGGATCAGGGGAAAGACCAGGGGCCTCTTTATGCAGTAGGTGCCCCAGTAGGGTCCTAAGTCAGGGCCGAACCCTGAGGCCGTTCCTCCTGGTCCTTCACTTGCACACTGCCCCTAGCCTGTGGTGTGGCCGCTTCCTGAGGCGCACGGGAGCTGGAGGCAGATGCCCCCGGCCGCGCGCCCAGACGGGGCCCCCGGATGTCACGGTAGGCAGGCACCCGGCACAAGCCAGCCTTCATCCCAGGCGGGGCCCAGAGTTGGGTATTTCTGGTGCCCTCTAGGAGCTCAGCTCCGGGGGCTGAGGGGGAGAAGAGGGGCGCCCTGAGAGCCCCGGCGCCCGCGTTCTTGCCTGCTGGACAGCCCCGGCCCCGAGGGGCCCTGTCCTCTGAGAGGATTGCCCGTGTCTTTGCAGACGATGCTGACAGCCATCTCCATGAGTGCCATCGCCACCAACGGTGTGGTCCCAGGTGAGGGTGCTGGGGCAGACCGCGTGGGGTCCCGAGCTGAGCCCTGCTGGGGCCTCAACCCAGGGTGGTCCAGCCGAGGCGGGCGGCTCTCTGCCCCCGAGGGCTCCGGTGTGCCCATGCCCTCACCCGCCTGCCAGCCAGCCCAGAGGACAGAGACCTCCACATCTGGCGGGCACAGCAGGCAGGAGGGCTAGGGACTCCCTCCGCACAGCCTGGCTCTCCCGGACGCCGCCTCGGCAGGACTCCGCTCCAGGCAGAGGTGCTGGCGGCTCCCAGCTCTCACCGGCATACACGGACGCACCGGGACCTGGTGTCTGCTGTCCCCTGAGGGCACCAGGGGCTGTCCTAAGACCAAGGCGCACCCTTGTCCCCAGCGCCTGAGCCCACTCACAGAGCTGCTGTGACGATGGGGTTCTGCTCTCTGGGGATCGTGGGAAGTCTTGCCTCGGACACACTAGCGCTCCAGGGGCCGCGTCTTGCTCTTGGTTCTGGAGTTAATTTCTCCCAGACCCTCGTTATTTAGAAACGCCCTGAGGCGCTGTGGTGGGCAGTGCCTGCCTCAGGCTCCGCGGGGCCCGTGTCAGAGGCCTGGGGGCAGCCGTCAGTCTCGGGGGGGCCGCCCGGGCCTTGGAGTCCTGGAGGCTCGCTTCGCTGCTTATGGGGACTGTTGAGGGTTGGGTGAGCGGAGTTGCAGCGAGGAGGCCAGGGAGGGGACTGCGGTGCGTCTGCAGGTCTTGGGGAGACCACCCCGTCCCCGGAGCCCCTGTGGCCTGCTGGGTGACTACGGCGTGGACGGCCTGGGTGTGGGGCCGGGGCCGGCCACGCGTCGGCCATGCTCTGGTGTAAGATGGCCCTCCAGCCGCTGCAGGCTTCCCTGGCCTTCTCGGGGCAAAGCGTGCAGGATGGCGGCGGCGGGTTCAGCGCCGGCCTTGCGGGAAGGGGCGCGACACTAACTCGCGACTTCCCTGTCCCGTTGGCAGCTGGCGGCTCCTATTACATGATATCACGGTCTCTGGGGCCTGAGTTCGGGGGCGCTGTTGGCCTCTGCTTCTATCTGGGCACGACCTTCGCGGGGGCCATGTATATTTTGGGGACCATTGAGATTTTTTTGGTAAGTGCCTTGTTTTGGGCTGCTTTTCCAGACTGAGGAGTCCCTCCCTAGGCACCCGGCCCCCTAACTCTGAACCTGCCTCCTTGGGCTCTCAGGGGGCCTGGCCACATCCCTCTCTTGGTGCTGGGCTGAGGCTGGCAACCCTGCCCGTGCGGCAGTGACCCCGGGGTCCTGGCAGCCCTCCGGATAGACCGCCAGGGTTCGCACGGGCTGCAGGCCTGAGCCCGCGATCAGCCGCATTGGAGGGCCAGCCAGGAGAGGGCTCCTTGATGAGGAATTGGTCTGTCCTCTTGCGTGGGCTCTGAGTAGGGCCTCCCTGAGAGACGGGCTCGCTCCCAGATTGGGGGGTTGCGGTGGCCCCCCGACTGCAGGCTGAGCTGGGGGTGCCGCTTGGGGGCTGGCTCCCACGACACGGACTGCAGGGAGGGTCTCCGAAGCCTTCCCATTCCACTTGCATCTCACAGGGGGCCTGCTGTGGCCACCTTCTGGCGGGGCGGTTGGTGGCCCTTCTGGACACCCTCTGTCCCCGCAGACCTACATCTCGCCCAGTGCGGCCATCATCCAGGCGGAGACGGCGGAAGGCGAGGCCGCGGCCATGTTGCACAACATGCGTGTGTACGGCACGTGCACGCTGGCGCTCATGGCCATGGTGGTCTTCGTGGGCGTCAAGTACGTCAACAAGCTGGCCCTTGTGTTCCTGGCGTGCGTGGTGCTGTCCATCCTCGCCATCTACGCCGGCGTCATCAAGACGGCCTTCGAGCCCCCAGACGTCCCGTGAGTCCTGGGCCCAGGCATTGGGTCCTCCGGCCTCGTCTGGGGTCGTGCCGTCTGCATGGGTGGGATAGGTCTGGCGAAGGAGGCAGCCCTGAGCTCCCCGGGGGGTGGCCTGTCCTCCGTGCCCCTGTGCCCCGGCCCCTAGTCCCCCCAGGAACCCCCCGTGCGGGCTCCTTGTCCGTCCCCTGGATGTCACAGCGAGTGAGTGAGCCGTGGTATGTTGGGCACACGCTCTCTTGGGCGCCTACAGGGCTGATGCTACACAGCCCTGGCAGGCTGGGAGGCGACCGGGGCCCACGGCCACGGGGGAGGCGCCAGCATCAGGTGCCCTGGGACGGGCGGAGCGGAGGGGCATGGTCGGCAGCGGCACCAGGGCCCTGCTGCAGCCCCCCCGCCACAAGTCCAGCGGCCTTCCCGGAGCCCCGTGTGCAGCGTCAGACGCGGTCTGACCCCAGCCGCCCCAGAGGGCCCGCGCGCCCCCCTCACGCCCGACGCCCTGCGCTAGGGTCTGTCTGCTGGGGAACCGCACCCTGTCCAGACGTGGCTTTGACGTGTGTGCCAAGTTCCACGTCGCCAACAATGGCTCGACGCCCACCACGCTCTGGAGCCTCTTCTGCAACGCCTCCGTGCCCAACGCCACGTGTGATGAGTACTTCGCCCAGAACAATGTCACGGAGATCCAGGGCATCCCGGGAGTGGCCAGTGGCGTCCTGCTCGGTGAGCGTCCACGTGGGACCGCGCCTCTCCTCGCTCGGAGCTGGAGCCGTGGGCTGGCTCCCCTCGTTTCCCAGCGTGCACACGGGGTCGTGGTGGGGCGATGGGGCTTGTCCCTCTGGTTCTCCTGGGAGGAGAGGTCGTGCCGCCTCCTGTCGAGTGGGAGCCAGGGGAGCTGGTGAGCGCTTCGCCCCACCGGCAAGAGTCCTGGCAGAAGGTTCTCGAATCCTGTTCTGCTCTGTTGCGCGCAGATAATCTGTGGAGCACGTATGCAGACAAGGGGGCGTTTGTGGAGAGGAAGGGCACGCCGTCGGTGCCCGTGCCCGAGGAGAGCAGGGCCAGTGGCCTGCCCTACGTCCTCACTGACATCATGACCTACTTCACCATGCTGGTCGGGATCTACTTCCCCTCCGTGACCGGTGAGGTCCCGCCCGGTCCCTCCATGCACACATCTGCCCCCGTCCTGTAGGCAACGAGCCCCGGGGCCTGTGCTGCCCACGTGCTGATTGGGCTGGGGGAAGGGGCTTTGTCCCAAGGACCCCTGACTCACAGGCCTCACTTGAAGTCATGGACCGTGGCCGCTGGGTGTGGACCCGAGGGTCATCCTTACACGACAGTCGACTGGCCTTCGGGCCTACCCTTGGTCGCACCAGTGCCTCACCCCTGCGGGGACACCCCTCCGCGGCCTGCGACAGTCGACTGGCCTTCGGGCCTACTCTTGGTCGCACCAGTGCCTCACCCCTGCGGGGACACCCCTCCACGGCCTGGCACCGGCTGCCTGAGCCCCTGCAGCCATCAGCACACTGGGCCCGTCTCAGGCCACTCGGCCGCTGCCCGGCCTTCCCCTCCGCGAGCTGGAGCCCCACGGCCAGGGGGCTGGGCGCAGGATCCTGGGGTGTCTCTTCAGCCCCGTGTCCTCCCTGTGTTTCGTGGCCAAGGGCTGGGCTGGCGGCGTTCAGCAGGTCTGTGACGACTCCAGGCCCTTCTGGCGGTTTCTGTAGGTATCATGGCGGGCTCCAACCGGTCCGGGGACCTCAGGGACGCCCAGAAGTCGATCCCCACGGGGACCATTTTGGCCATCGTGACCACGTCTTTCATCTGTATCCTCAAAGGGGCCGAGGTGCGGGAGGCCTCGCTGCTCTGCTCGCTGTGGCCTCGGGAGGGAGCCGGGCCAGCGTCTGCCTCATGAGGGAGGATGAAGAAGACGCCGGGACACCGAGCTCTCGGCCGGCTGTGGCCCGAGCCGTGCGGTGACCCGTGACTGCGGGCGTGGTGCATGGGGCCCCTGTGGGGTCCACAGTCGCAGCGGCGGCGTGCTGGCCACTGAGGTCTGTCCCTGCCGAGCGAGCCGGCGTCCCCTGCTGTGTGCCCATGGTGGTCACGCCGCGGGTCGTGTGGGGCAGCGAGGAAGGCACCCGAGGGTCGTGCGGTCACAGCAGTGCGTGGGCAGGGGGCAGGTGAGGCACTGGCCGTCCAGCCACATCTGACCAGGATCCTGTTGGGGACGTTGGGCCTGCCGCTTCCTTGACATGGAACACAGATCTCTCCTGCATCGTGCTCTTTGGGGCCTGCATTGAAGGTGTGATCTTACGAGACAAGTATGTTGATCTTCTTCTGTGGTTTCTAGAAGCGTCGGGGTCAGTGTCCATTTTCTCGTAGGCAATGGTAGCATTCAACTTGGACCTCCCCCAGGCTGCCCGGCTTAGAGCAGGGAGCCCGTGGCCCCTCTGGGGGCTTCTGTTCGGCCCATTGTGCGCGTCCCGCCCTGCCTCAGCCAGGAGCTGGGGAACCGCTGAGCAGCCCCCCACCCCAGAGATCATGAGGGAATCTTGTGTGGCCCCGGGCAGCAAGGCCGTGCCTACGCCTGCTCTCAGGAGTGACCGTGGCTCTCTGCTCCTGAGAAGGACGTTGAGGGTTGGAGCGGTCTCATCCTGCCTCAGGACGTGGGAAGACCTGAAAGCCTGCCCGCCCGCCCCACAGGTTCGGGGAGGCCCTGCAGGGGAACCTGGTCATCGGCATGCTGGCCTGGCCGTCCCCCTGGGTCATCGTCATCGGCTCCTTCTTCTCGACCTGTGGGGCCGGCCTGCAGAGCCTCACGGGGGCACCACGCCTGCTGCAGGCCATCGCCCGAGACGGCATCATCCCCTTCCTGCAGGTGAGCGGCGCGCCCTTCCGAGAGGAGAGGGCCCCGCAGGGAGGGGTGTGTGTGAGGGTCCCTGAGGGCTTCCCCAGAGCACGGTCTTCGCAGCTGACACACTGGGACCCACGTCCGCACCGGGGCCTGCCAGCCCTGCCCAGGTGCTCACGGGGCTGAGGGTGCAGGTGCGTCGGGGGGGGCATGGCCCCTCAGTGCCCTGGGCTGTGGGAGCCATTGAGAGGAGAAGCCTGGGGATTCTCCGTGTGGTGCAGGGCCGGCGTCCACCCTGCTGGCCCTGGGACGCAGCGTCCTCTGCTGAGGATGGAGGTTTCTGGAATGAGCTGGAGGGACTGATGTCTCCGTGTCCTGGGGCCACCGCTGGGGGCTCAGCACATGTTGGTTTACACATCCTGGGGGCAAGGACAGCTTGTCCCTGGCCGGTAAACACCCCCTTCCCCAAGTCCCCGTGGCTTTCCTGTGCTTTTGTCTTTTTTCTCATGAGGACGTGGGTCTCGTGGATTAGGGCGGCCCTGGCGGGCTTGGTCACCTGTAAAGTTCACATCTGCAAACATAGTTGAGTCCCTTTCTGGGGGGCTGGGGCCAGGGTTTCAGTGCGGGGCTGGTCGTCCCCACTCCCGCATACAGTCCTCGTCTTTGCTCCGGGTTCCAGCGGACTCCACGGCTCCTGCCCATTGGCTTGGGCCCAGACAGGGTCATGTGGCGTCGCTGTCGGGAGGGAAGTGGCAGTTGCGGTGCCCCTGTGGCCACCCCACCCGCCCCACGTGTTTCTGGGGTCCTTCCGTGTGTCTCTGTAGCATGTTCTGTGGGTCTCTCCCCAAGCCTCTGGGCGGCAGGGATTGTGCTAGGAAAGTGTTAGAAGCCGGTGTCCCTGGAGGCAGGTGTGGCCTCCTTGTGGTCCTCCCCTGTGTGGCTGCGGGCGAAGGGTCCAGACCTTGCGGGGAGGTGCTCACGGAGTTCTCCTGAGCGCGTGTGCTGCGGGGACCCTGCGCCTCCCCCTGCGAGGCTGGCCTTAGGGTGCCCGGGAAGCCCCCGTCCCGCACATGTAGGAGTCCCCTCCACGCCCCGGCAGCGCGCTCGGAGGCCCTGGGCTCAAAGGTGCCCCTGGCCACCCCCTGCCTTCTCTTCTGGATGTTGGGTTTTCCTGTTCCCTGAGCTGGGGAGGGTCTGGGTCATGCTGTAAAGTCTGCTTCTGCTTCTGTGCCATCCCTGCGCCCCTCTGGGGCTGCACCTAAGAAGCTGGGCTTGCGGGGCGCGGGCCGTGGCTCCCGTGGGCTCCGCCCTGTGCCAACAGCCCGCCTACCCTTGCTCTGCAGGTATTCGGCCACGGGAAGGCCAACGGGGAGCCCACGTGGGCCCTGCTGCTCACGGCCCTCATCTGTGAGACCGGCATCCTGATCGCCTCCCTGGACAGCGTGGCCCCCATCCTGTCCATGTGAGTGGCCGCAGGCACGGCGAGGCGTGTGGGGACAGGCCACAGAGACGGGGTGCCGCTGGACGAGGGGCGAGTGTGTGGCCCCGCTCTGGGGCGGCAGACGCGCACGGTTGAGCCAGGTGGTCCTTGGGGGACGGTGCCGGGGGCGGGAGGGACAGCGCTGTGGGGGGGGGGGGAGCCACGTGGCTCCTGCAGGCCGGGGCTGTGTGGCCTGACCCAGCTCCCCGGGTGCCTGTGTTGGGGGCCAGGTTTTTCCTCATGTGCTACATGTTCGTGAACCTGGCGTGCGCGGTGCAGACCCTGCTGCGCACCCCCAACTGGCGGCCGCGCTTCAGATACTATCACTGGTGAGTGCTCCCGCTGGCCGCGCGGGCCCCTGAGCCTGTGTGGGTCACCCGGGCGCCCCAGGTGTCCATGGCGCGTGGTCCCCGCGGGAGGGGGGCCGGCAGACGCATGAGGCCCGTCGTGCTTTGTGGCCCATGGGGAGCCTGAGCGCCCTGAGAGGTGGGGCGGGGTCACCGGCCCTGGGGTCCTGGGCGTGGCAGACATTGCGTTGTGTGTCCCGCCAGGGCGCTGTCCTTCCTGGGCATGAGCCTGTGCCTGGCGCTCATGTTCGTCTGCTCCTGGTACTACGCCCTGGTCGCCATGCTCATCGCCGGCTGCATCTACAAGTACATCGAGTACCGTGGGTGAGCCGCCGTGGCGAGGGCACATGCGTGGTCGCGGGGGCGGGGGGAGTCCCAGGGCAGTGGGGGTCCCTCACAGCGGGCGTCAGGCCCCGGGTCCAGGGCCCAGCTGGGCTGCACTCTCCGTGCCCACGCGCTTCTGTCTGGGCACACGAGTCCCGCGTTTGCTACCGTGAACCGATTCCATGCTTCTTGGGATGCTTTTGAGAACTTGGAAGCCCGTCCGGCGGGAGCAGCGACATGCAATGGGTTTCAGAACTCCCCAAAGCTCTCCGTGCCCCAGGGCGCGTTCCAGAGCCCCTGGTCCCTCCCTGTGACATTCCTCCGGGGGGGGGGGGGGTTCTGAGGGGCCCCTGCCAGCTCCTTCCAGCCTGTTGAGGGTGTGACCGCTCCTGGTGAGGCGAGGCCCGCTGAGCTCATCAGTGTCCCCCGCTGCTGCTCCGGGAGGCGGCCCCCAGAGACCCCCTGGGGTCCAGCGCGGCTCAGGGCCCTGGCCCAGGTGTGCCTTCCTGAGTACCTCGCTGCTGCCCCTTCCCCGCAGGGCCGAGAAGGAGTGGGGTGACGGCATCAGGGGACTGTCGCTGAACGCAGCCCGCTACGCCCTGCTGCGCGTGGAGCACGGCCCCCCCCACACCAAGAACTGGAGGTGAGCGTCCAGCCTCCCAGCCCGGCCTCACGCCCTCGCCATGCACAGAGCGCCATCTCTAGTGCCACACTTCAGAGACAAGCCATCGCTCTCTCTGGGGGGCCGATGTCTCAGGAATGTCTAGCACCTTCTCTCAGTTCACGGTCGGCCGTGCCGTGGTCAGTGTGTCACTGGGCACCAGGCTGGACCCAGGTGGCGTGGTGGGTGGGGCACGGGGTGAGCGGACCTCCGTGGGGTGCCGCCGAGAGTGGGCGTGAGCATGTGTCCCCACTTCGGGGAGGACAGGGATTCCCTCTGCGGGGCGGCTGGCCTGGTCCCCTGCTGGCGGGCGCAGGGCTGAGCGCCGTCCCTGCCGCAGGCCCCAGGTGCTGGTCATGCTGAGCCTGGACGAGGAGCAGCGCGTGAAACACCCCCGCCTGCTGTCCCTCACCACCCAGCTCAAGGCCGGCAAGGGCCTGACCATCGTGGGCTCCGTGCTGGAGGGCACCTACCTGGACAGACACGTGGAGGCACAGCGGGCCGAGGAGGTGGGCAGGCGCGTCTGGGTCAGCGGGACGCGGGATGGCGGCCGGGGGTCGGGGGCGAGTGGGGATGGCGGGGAGGTGGGGCGGCGGAGGGGCGGGCCCATCGTATGCTGTCTGCCCGCGCGGGAAGGCCAGACTGGCAGGTTTCCCATCTCCGACGCGTGGAGAGTGGTTTTGTATGTGTCCCTGTCGTCTGGTTTTCAGGGACGCCGTGGTTTCTGGGTTTAGTCAGGCCAGCACTGAGATGCTGCTGAAGGGATCCGGTGTGGGGCGGGCCAGACAGCTCCGAGGGCCGCCTGGTGCTGGCCCCGGAGACGTCCCACCATCGGCCCGCTCCCCCGGCGCCCTCCACAGCTCGGCCTGGGCTCCGTCCCGGCATGCTCGAGGTCTCGCATGGTGATGCGAGGTGGGGGGGGTCCACCTGTCCAGGGGCTGTGGCTGGAGGAGATGCTGACCGTGGCCCACAGCCTCCCCCCTTCAGGTGCCTCAGTCTCCCCACCTGGAAACAGCTCCTGGCGGGACATTTCAGGCGCGTTCGGAAACAGCTTGGTGTCGCAAGCGCTGGGGGCACGGTGTTTCCAGACAGACACCCCCTCCCCGGGTCCGAGTCCAAGGCAGGAGGCGCGTCAGCGCTGGTTACGGGGCGGCTTCCCTGCTTGCCGGTGGCCCCCCTCACCCGTGCAGGCGGTGTGGCTCGGGCCCTTGGGCTCGGGGTGCGTCCCCGCCGTCGGGAAGGTGCTGGAGCAGCCCCGTGTCGGGGTGGGCCCCTGTGTCCACGTGTCGGAGGCGTGTCCCGGCCAGACCGCAGCCACAGGCTCATGGGATTTGAGCAGGACTTGGCGGGGTGTGGCATCGGACCCTCCCACTGCCTCCCTCCGCTGGGCGGCCAGCTCCGTGCCGTCGGCGGGCTGCGAGTTCAGCGGGCTGCGGGAAGGCCGCTGTCGTGCCTGGTGCTCTTCCCTGTGCCTGAGGCCCCGGCGGTTCTCCCTGGTGGGCCTGTAAGCCCGTGGGCTCCGGCGCAGTGGTTGCTGACCACAAGCCGTGGGTTCAGCCGCTGTTGTCCTCGGCTGTTCACGCCATCACGTCTTTGGCCGGAGCGTCGTGTTCGTCTGCTGCCTCCTGCGCGTGGCCACCGGCTCCGGCCCAGACCGCCGCGTGGCGTGAGAGGCCGGGCCGTGCGTGTAGCGCCATGCTGGCCGCAGCTCTCATCACACGGGGGCTTCTCTGGGGAGCCACGGGGGAGGCAGCAGGCTGCAGCCACGGCCCGGGACGCTTGTGGCGTGGCCGTACTCCCCGTCCCTGCCCCCGGCCGATACCAGGCACTGCGCCAGCAGACGCACGTGGTCCTGGCTTTGTTAACGAAGCCAATCCTACGGAAAACGTTTCCCGCAATGTTACTGGAAGACGGGGTTTTCCGTGCTTGCGGAGCGTGCGTGTGCCTCAGGTGTGGGATCCGTGTCGTGCTCGTGTTGGGGGGTTTCCGGGGTTCCTGTGCAGTGAGCAGTCCATAGGCACGTCTCATTCGCTGTGGGATTGTTTGTAGGGGCGTCGTGGGGTCAGTGGTAGCGTGGGCTCCAAGGGTCTGGGGTGGGGGACACAGGCCCCTCTGGTCCCACTTACCGTCTCTTGGTGGCTTGACCCCATCACCGTGCCGGGAGGCCTGAGAATTCACGTGTATGCAGTACAGACATACAGCCTGCAGGAGCCCAGAGCCACATGGCCCCGAGGGGAGGGGACCGCCGTCTGTGTGGCTGGTCGAGTGGTGGTTGTATCTGAGGATGAGGACACAGGTGCTCTGGCCCCCTTGCACCCAGACCGTCTCAGCCAGGTGGGGGCACGAGACATGCGTCCTCCCGCATAAGTGGCAGGAGCCGCACGGCCCGACCCTGTCCCTCACCTTTCCCACCTCCGTCCCGTGTCTCTGGTGGTGAGCGGGAGCCTCACCAGGGAAGGGCTGGGTGGCTCAGGGGTGGGCATCCTGCGTCTCCCCCCGGGGGCAGGAGCCGGGGGTCTTTGGGGGCAGGGGGCCACAGTGCAGTTGGCCCGCACCGGCTCCTGGGGAGGCACCGACCCAGCTTGTCTCCCCAGAACATCCGGTCTCTGATGGGCGTGGAGAAGACCAAGGGTTTCTGCCAGCTGGTGGTGTCCTCCAACCTGAGGGACGGCATGTCCCACCTGATCCAGTCGGCCGGCCTGGGGGGCATGAAGCACAACACGGTGCTCATGGCCTGGCCCGGGTCCTGGAAACAGGAGGACAACACTTTCTCCTGGAAGAACTTCGTGGGTGGGTACTGTGCTCGGGCCCCTGGGCCGGCTGGCCTCCCGGTGCCCTGTGGGAAAGCACCCCATGGCTCGGTAGCCCCGCCGTGTGGCAAGCCCCAGGAGGCCCGCACCGCTGGGACCGGTGGGGCAGTGGCTGGCGGGGCGGGGGCTGCCTCCAGCATGCGTCCGGTTGGGGCTTCACAGGGACCCTGAGGCCTCGCCTGCCTCCCGTGCTGGCCAGAGCCCGCGAGTCCATGCGGCAACCTGCCTGTCCACAGAAACCGTCCGAGATACCACGGCGGCCCAGCAGGCCCTGCTGGTGGCCAAAAACGTGGACCTGTTTCCACAAAACCAGGAGCGCTTCAGTGATGGGGACATTGACGTGTGGTGGGTCGTGCACGATGGGGGCCTCCTCATGCTCCTGCCCTTCCTGCTGAGGCAGCACAAGGTGGGCGGGGTCCGCGGTGGGCGGTGG
>PITA01027202.1:0-21339 GCA_004023965.1 Spilogale gracilis | reverse complement strand
TTTTTTTTTTTTTAAAGATTTTGTTTATTTGACAGCGAGAAACACAGCGAGAGAGGGAACACAAGCAGGGGGAGTGAGAGAGGGAGAAGCAGGCTTCCTGCCGAGCAGGGAGCCCGATGTGGGACTCGATCCCGGGTCTCCGGGATCATGACCTGAGCCGAAGGCAGTCGCTTAACCAACTGAGCCACCCAGGCGCCCCATGACTTGTGAGTTTTTATTAGATGACAGAGTATGGACCTATATTTATCGATTTGGAGGGGGGTATTTTTGCGCCTCATGGATTGTGATACTTGTTCCCTTTGCCAAATTAGGGAAATTCTCTGCTATAATTGCCTCAATATACCTTGTGCCCCCCTCTCTCTTTCTTCTTCTTCTGGGATTCCAATTGTTCTAATATTGTTTCATTTTATGGTATCACTTATCTCAAATTCTCCCCCTGTGGTCCAGTAGTTTTCTGTCTCTATTTTTCTCAGCTTCTTTATTTTCCAGCATTTGGTCTTCTATATCACTAATTCTCTCTTCTGCCTCATTTATCCTAGTAGTGAGAGCATCCATGTTTGATTGCATCTCGTTAATAGTTTTTTTTTTTTTATTTCACGTTGGTTAGATTTTAGTTCTTTCATTTCTCCAGAAAGGGATTCTCTAGTATCTTCCATGCTTTTTCAACCCCAGCTAGCATGTTGATAATCATCATTCTGAACTCTAGTTCTGACATATTAGAAATGTCCCTATTGATTAGGTCCCTAGCCATTGGGACTGCCTCTTGTTCTTTTTTTTGAGTTGAGTTTTTCTGCTTTGTTATTTTATTTAGATAAGAATAGATAAATGAGAGAACAAAATAATAAAAGGGTAGTTTTAAGGGTATACACGGTGAAGGGATGGAATATGACTGTAAAAACAAAAATTTAAAAAGATTCTAAAAAAGAAGTTGATAAGACAAGAATTTGGTTGAAAAAAGTAAAAAGAAAAAAGGGAGAAAAAGAGGAAAAATGTGATGAGGTTGGAGACCAGAACAAAGCCATGCCCTAGATTTAGGGTATATTTTTATCTATAAGAGGGAACTGTATCCCAAAGTTTTAAAGAAAGAGAAACCTATATATATGCAAAATTAAGCTTAAATACAATGAAGGGATAAAATATGACTAAAACAATAAACATTTTAAAAGTTTTTTAAGGAAAAGGTATTGATAAAATAGTTAAAAATTTTAATATAGGAAAGAGAAAAAATTAAAAAATAGAATAATAAAAAAACAAAAGTAAAAAATTTTAATTTTGTAAGACTGAAGGATCATGGGGAAAACGCCATGAATTCTACATGCTGCATTCCCCTAGCTCTGAAGTTCTCGAGTTCTCATTGATCAGGTGAACTTGGTCTTGGCTGCATGTTCCCGCTGATCTCCTGGGGGAGGGTCCTGTCGCAGTGATTCCCAACTGCCGCTGCCCAGAGGCGGAACTGCCCCACCCTTCCAGGGGCCAGGCTAAGCGATGTGCTCAGGTTCTCTCTGGGGGCTTTTGTTCCCCTAACTACCGCTTTGGAGGCCATGGATGAAGATGGCAGCCTCCCCGTCTCCAGCCCAGAGGAGCTGAGAGCTCGGAGCCTCACTCCTCAGTGCACCCCCAGAGGAAAGCAGTCAGTCATGCCTGTCTCACTGGGCTCTGGCTGCACTCCGTGTCACCTGGCCTGTGACGGAGCATTTCTGTCTCTGGCACTCGGCACCGTTTGGAGTCTCCAAACCCAGCAGATTCCTGCAATGCACTCCCCCGCCACCTCTCCCGGTGAGGAAGGAGGGGGGTCTCCCCGGATCTTCCACCCGAAGGATCCTCTCTCGAAGAGCAGTGGCCCGACTGTGCCTTGGATCCCGTGTTAAGGTAAGTCGGAGCTGAGAGCCCCCTCCTTGGCTCCGTCTCTGCAGCTGGCTTCCCACTCTGATACCTGGGAGCTCTGCAGCGTTCAGGCACCCCGGGGCCTTCTGTGACCCCGTGGGTCCCGAGACCACACTGTCCCTGTGAGGGTTCCACCCCCTGCTTAGCTTCTGGGGCGACATGACTCAGTGGAGCTGAATTCTAAAGGTTCTGATTTTGTGCCCTGCTGCTCTACTGCTGCCCGGGAGCCGGCCCCTCCCCCCACAGTCTGTCTCCCAAATGTCACTTCCGATTCACTTCTCTGGGTGTCCTACCTGCCAGAAGGTGGTTGCTTTCTGTTCCTAGAATTGTTCCTCATCTTCTTTTAAAACTCCTGTCAAGTCTGTAGGTGTTCCTACTGGTTTGATAACCATCCACCTGAACTCCTGGCACCCGATGATATCTAGGCCTCCACTCCTCTGCCATCTTGCTCTAAGCTTTTTAATTTTAATCAGCAGTCTTCCTTAAAGAAGTACTTCAGTTCGTCCTCCTAACCCCTGACAAACATGGATCTTCCTACTGTGTCCATTCTTTTGCCTTTTCCAGAATGTCACATATTCAGTATCAAGGAGTATGCAGCCTTTTCAGATTGGCTTCTTTCACTTAGCAATATGCATGTAAGTTTCCCCTACATCTGTCCATTGCTTGATAGCTCATTCTTTTTTTGGCATTGAATAAGATTTTCTTGTCTGATCTATAAAGAATGTTTCTTTTCTTTTCTAAAAGAGTTTATTTGAGAGAGAAAGAGACAGCAACAGCAGGAACACAAGCAGAGGGAGTGGGAGAGGGAAAGCAAGCTTCCCACCAAGCATGGAGCCCTATGTGGGGCTCAATTCCAGGACTCTGGGATCATGACCTGACCCAAAGGCAGATGTTTAACCAACTGAGCCAAACAGGTGCCCCTATAAAGAACTTGTCAAACTGAACTCCCAAAGAAACCAAAAAATTCAGTCAAGAAATGGGCAGAGGGATGAACAGACATTTCTCCAAAGAAGACATACAAATGACCAACATGCAAAAGTGCTCAACATCATTCAGCATCAAGGAAACACAAATCAAAATCACAATGAGACCCCCCACCACAACAGACAGAATGGCCAAAATTAAGAAAGGACAGATGTTGGTGAGAATGAAGAGAAAGGGATGTCCTCTTACACTGTTAGTGGGAATGTAAGCTGGGACAGCCATGGAAAACAGTATGGAGGTTCTTTAAAAAGTTAAAAATTGAGCTACCCTATGACCCAGCAATTACATTACTAGGAGGTTCTTTTAAAAGTTAAAAATTGAGCTACCCTATGACCCAGCAATTACATTACTAGGTATTTATCCAAAAGATTCAAACACAGTGATTTGTAGGGGCACCTGCACGCCGCTGTTTGTAGCAGCAAGTCCATAATAAGGAAACTACGGAAAGAGCCACAATGTCTATGGACAGGTGAATGGATAAGGAAGATGTGGTGTGTTTGTGCACACACAAAGGAACATTGCCAAGCCATAAAAAAAAGGAAATCTTGCTGATTTTCCCTGATGTGGATGGAACTAGAGGGTATTATTCTAAATGAAATAGGTCAATCAGAGAAAGATAAATACCGTATGATTTCATTCATATGAGGAATTTACGAAATAAAACAGACGAATATAGTGAAAGGGAAGGAAAAATAAAATAAGAGGAAAATAGAGAGGGAGGCAAATTCTAAGAGAGTTTTTTTTTTTTAAGATTTTATTTATTTGACAGAGAGAAACACAGCCAGAGAGGGAACACAAGCAGGGGGAGTGAGAGAGGGAGAAGCAGGCTTCCCGCCGAGCAAGGAGCCCGATGTGGGACTCGATCCCGGGTCTCTGGGATCATGACCTGAGCCGAAGGCAGTCGCTCAACCAACTGAGCCACCCAGGTGCCCCTAAGAGAGTTTTAGTTATAGGGAACACCTGATGGTTGCGGGAGGGGAGGTGGTGGGTGGAGGCGGGTCTGGGTGATGGGCACTAAGGAAGGCAGGTGAACCAATGAGCACTGGGTGTTATATGGAGCTGATAAGTCACTGAGCTCTACCTCAGACCAATACTACAGTATATGTTAATTAAATTGAATTTAAATAAAAATTTAAAAAATATAATTTGGGGAAAAAAAGAAAACTCCTTTATCTGGATATAGCACAGCTTATTTACCCTTTTTTCTCCTGAAGGACATCTTGGTTGCTTCCATGTTTTGGCATTTACAAGTAAAGTTGCTATAAATGTTTCTGTGCATGATTTTGTGTAACAGATGTTTTCCAGCCATTTTGGTAAACACCTAAGATTGTCATTGCTACATCATAAGGTTAGAGTCTTTTTAGTTGAGGAAGAAAGTGCTAGTCTAGTATTCCAGTGTGGCAGTACCGTTGTGCTTTCCTGTCAGCCACGCATGAGGCTTCCTATTGCTGGACATCCTTCCTGGGATAAAATAGAAAACCCAACAGATCAGCCTTGACAGTTTCCTGGGCAGAGATCACCTTCGATATCAAAGCTCATCCTTTACATAAAGCTTCATTTAATTTGTTTTGCAAGGCTAACTTGACCTGCATCATTTTTTGCTGTGCCTCTGGAAATCATATGTGAACCTTGAACTGTTTCCCAAGTTTGATATTAGGTATCCACTGAGCAATTCCTGATAACATTTATAACAATTCTGATTTCATAACCAACACCGTCTGTGAAGAGTAGACATTCCCGGTCTCCTCACTATACAGACTGCTTTCTAGCGATATACCCCTGAGCCTCAGTCCATGTTTTGGTTGGTGTGTTCCCACTTCAAGAACTGTCTTTTCAGATGTGCACATGACACTTTTACTAATTACTACTTTGGTGAAATTCATTGGATTGGTCTGGGTTATTTTTGAGTTTTTGACACCAGCATTTGGTGGTGTTAGTGTTTTGAATTTTGGTCATTCTAATAGGTGAGACTGTGCTGTCTTTTCTTTTTTTCTTTTTTCTCTCTTTTTTCTAATTTCTTTTTTTTTGACCTTACATTTATTTTATTTTTTCAGTGTTCCAAGATTCATTGCCCATGCCCCACACCCAGTGATCCATGCAATTCTTTTTTCTTTCTTCTTCTTTTTTTTTTTTTTTGGTGTAATTTGTATTGTATGAAGAACATTTACTATGAGATAGAAACTCTTAAAATTTTAAGTGTCTGAGTGTTGGTATGGGTACAATGTGGTACAGTAACTCTGTATTCTTTCAAATTTTCAAATGCTGGGTAACTTGCCTCACCCCGTCTGCAGAGCCTATGGCAACCCCTTCTTTGATTCACTCTTAGAATCTATAAATTTGAATAATTTAGATACCACATTAAGAGTGGAATCATGTATTATTTGTCTTCGTGTGACTGGTTTGTTTCAGTTATCAAAATAACCTCAATATTCATCCATGTGTTTGCATGCTGTAGGATTTTCGCTTTTCTTTTTAAAGCTGAATAATACTCCACTTATGTATAGAGCATGCTTTCTTTATCCATTCCTCTGTTGTTGGAAACAGGTTGTTTCCCCACCTTGGCTATTCTGTACCGTGCTGCAGTGAACATAGGAGTGCTTAATATCTCTTTGAGATGCTGGTTTCAATTTTTTTAAAGATTATATTTAGTTATTTATTTACTTATTTATTATGTGTCAGAGAGAGAAGGAGAGAGTACAGGCAGGGGGAGGATCAGGCAGAAGGACAAGCAGGCCGGGACTCTGGGATCATGACCTGGGTGAAGGCTGACACTTCACCTACTGAGTCACCCAGTGGTCCCCTGATTTCAGTTCTTATTGTTATATACCCAGTGGGATTACTGGATCATATGGTACTTATGTTTTAAACTTTTGAAGTTTTTTTTAACATTTTATTTTTTTATTCTACAGAAAGACACACAGCAAGAGAGAGAACAGAAGCATGGGGAGTGGGAGAGGCAGAAGTAGGCTTCCTGCTGAGCAGGGATCCTGATGCTGGGCTTGATCCCAGGACCCTAGGACCCTGACCTGAGCCAAAGGCAGATGCTTAATGACTGAGCCACGCAGTTGCCCCTGTTTTAAACTTTTGAAGAATCTGTATACTGTTTCCCATGATTACAGCGTTGTGCATTCCCTCCAACAGTGGGCAAGTGTTCCAGTCTCTTTACAATCTCGACAACACCTGCATTTTCTATTTTTGGTAATAGTCATCATTTTTTTAATGTATAGCATATGAATGATACCAAAGAATTTATTGTGAATGTAGTGACATGTACATTGAGCTAGTCATCATTAAAAGGAACTAGAAAATTACACATGTTTAAAGTATGTACTTTTTTCTGCCACCTTTGGGTTGTGGCGGGAACCAACATTTTAAATACTGAGATAAATGATGGGATGGCCCACTGTCATATATTTGCATGACTGTGTGAGGTGATATTTCATTGGACTTTGATTTGTATTTTCCTGATGATTAGTGGCATTGAGTATTTTCTCACCTATTTTTGGCCATTTGAATATCTTCTTTGAAGTAATGTCTATTCTAGTCCTTAGATAATTTTTAAAGTGTTTCTTAAAACTATTATTATAAGAGTTTCTTTTATAGTTTGGATATGAGCCCCTTATCATATATGTGGTTTGCAAATATTTTCTCCTACTGTACGATGACTTTTGATGCTGCTGATTGTTTCCTTTGTTGTACTGAGCTTTTTAGTTTGATGTAGTGCCCCTTGTTAGTTTTTGCTTCTGCTTCCTGTGCTTTTGATGTCACATCATTGATTAGTGCCAAAACCAATCTTGTGGAGCTTCTCTTCTATGTTTTCTTTTCAGAAAAATAACTTCTAGGGGCTCCCGGGTGGCTCAGTGGGTTAAGCGTCTGACTCTTGATCTGGGTTCGGGTCATGATCTCAGGGCTGTGAGACTGAGCCTCGTGTCAGGCTCTGGATGTAGTGTAGACCCTGTTTAATGTTTCTCTCTCCCCCTTTCCCTCTCCCAGCTTGAATGTACTCCCTCTTTTTAAAACAAACAAACAAACAAACAAACAAAAAACAAAAAACTCTTAGTTTGTGACTTTTTCTATTGTTTTTCTATTTCTGCTGTAATCTTTGTTATTTCCTTCCTTCTGTAGACAAGGAACTTACTTTGTTCCTTCCTAGTTCCTTCAGCTATAAGTTAGGTTATTTACTGGGGATCTTTTGTTAGGATATTAGACCTCCACACATAAATCCTTGGGGAATATCTAAGACAAAGGAACATTTTAATATAAGAAACAATGCACTAAAGCATGCATTTAAAAGATAAACTGTTAAAATGTTTAAGATATTTATATGTGTGGGTATGACTCCAAGATTGCTTTTTGTGATAGATTTCATTTAGTAGGACACTGAAACTGCCCCTCTAGTAAATAAGTGTGACATTCATAAACAAGATAGTTGAAATCTCCCTTGAATCAAATTTGTGCTTGATTTCTTATGCAGAGAATGATTATACATAATTTTGATGATGGTTTCTCAACTTCTCTTAATTTGTTTTTAGAAGGATTAGCAATGTGTGCTTTCAGTAGTTCCTAAAGCATCCCCAGTTGTGAAAGAATGGAGATTTGAGGGACCCCTGATGAATGCGTAGAGGCTGTTATTCACACTTGTTTTTATCCTGTGCTCTATCAAGGTGTGGGATTTGCTTAATTTTACTTTCATCCTTTTCTGTAAATCTCAATTTCTTCTTGGTATTTCATCTCTCCCAGTTCTCTTTTTTCTATTCTCTTTCCTATTTAACATTAAATGTTTTAACCTCTGTCTTTTCTTTCTTAGATCTTCCCTCTGTAGGAGTTCCCTTGGTTTGCTAACTTGGTGTTCTCTCAGACAGCTTTCTGATTCCATAAGACTGACCTTCCTTGGGCTCTCTTTGATGGGTGTGGTGGGTTTAGCAGGTGAGGAAGGGGCTTTAGTCTTTGCAGACAAAGGCAGCAAGAAAATTCCATCCTATCTGCTCAACACTCTTGGCTGTTTTCTCTCAACAGTTGCACAGATCACCTGGTGCTCATCAGGACAAGGGCATTCTTCATGTCCTCACCTATATAACCAATCCCAGCCCTCTCCCTTCTGGTCACCATCAGTGTGTTCTGTTTAATTAAGAGTTTGTTTCTTCCTTTATCTCAATCTCCCTTATTTTTTCCCTTTTGCTTGTTTGGCTTGTTTCTTCAATTCCACACGAGTGAAATCATATGGTACTTGTCTTACCCTGATTGATTCATTTCCCTCATCGTTATACTCTTTTGCTCTGAGAATGTTATTGCAAATGGCAAGATTTCATTCTCCTCCATGGCTGAATAATATTCCATTCTCTTTATATATTATGAGATCTAGCAAATTACCCAGTGAAATCAAAGACTCAATAAATATTTATGGATTTATTTTGAATTGCGGTAAAGAAATCAAACAAATAGCACAATGAGATTTACCAAATTATTTTCTGATATAATTGTCTTTGAAATTACATTTTAAAAGTAGGGTTAGGTTTCCTTGTAATCTCATTCAGTCTAATCAATAATCTTCAATTCTGACCATCTGCATTTCCTTCATCAGGAAGATTGGAATTAACAGGGCTGGGGATCCCTGTCTGCTGAGTTGCTTCTCTGAAGGGGACTTAGCTGAACTCTTCAGTCCTCTAGGGGGCAGTCTAGGCTTTACCAGAAACAAAGACTTCCCAGTGGTCCAAGGTTGAACAATTGAAGAGAGAACTGAAATCATGTGAGCCAGTCCAATTACAGATAGGATAGGTGAGGAGAGACTGAGTACCAGGTTTGTGTAATGTTCATGTAAGGTTTCAGTTCTGCCATTGCCTAATAACTTCAGACATCTGGAGGCCAGGTCTCTAGAAGTCCACTATACAGATAATCTTGCAGCACATTGACAAGATAGGGATATTTCTGGGCATTGTGACCAAGGAAACTTGACAGAAAACCTCCCATTATCTAGTATCAGTTGTTATTAATAAAAGCCCCCAAACCTACGGGTCTTGAAATAATTTCAGAACCCCTGATATCCTACCGTTTCATTTATTTCTGGCGAGACTGGAGAGAACAAGAAGAAAGCAGACAAAAAAATAAGAAACAAAAAGAGAAGGAAAGGGAGAGGACATACTGACTGTGACCAGCAGCGTGTGGCCTGGTGAGACTCAGCTGTGTGGGTGAGTGAGGGGTCCACCAGTCGCACAGGAGAGGTGGGGAGGAAATTAAATCAGAGGGGCCGTTGTGCACACATGTATTTTGCACCAACTAAATTCTCATTGGAAACTTTTTTTTTATGCAGATGTTGACTACCTGTCTCGGTTTCTAGAACTCTCCCGATTTCAAGAATTATAGTTACTTCTGCTATACACAATGCTTGCTCCCAGGTAGTTGTCCTTTATCAGTATTTTTATGTAACTGAATTCTCACATTGTCAAACTATGCAATCAGAGAATGGACTGTCTCATCCCTGTGATTCTTCAAGGCTCTGTTAACCTCCTTTGAGACTCTACCTCTTCTAGAAAGATCATTCAGCTTTCCTCAGATGTTAACCCACAAATTTTACATAAAGTGTTTTCAGAAAAATCATTTATATCTTCCTTTATTGGATAGATGGCACCTACCTCTCTGCCTTGTGGAAAAGCACACTGTTGGAGAGATTCCTGTGCACTGCTACTCGGTCACTGTGGGCGGAGTCTGGGGTTAGTGACTGACAGAGCTGAGCTGTGGTTGGTGCTCTGTGGTTCTGCTGGAGGGGGTTGAGCGGGAGATAACAGTTTCTCTGGACCCAGGACGCTGCACTCTGCAGGCTGCGGGGTTAGTAATTCGGCCACAAAAAAAGGACCATGAAGACAGACTGGGGAGCTCTGCTGGTGTTCTTGTGGATCCATGTTTGCTGTGAGTGGGGCGTTCTTCATGAGTATAAGGGGGAGTCCCCAGCCCAGTGGTTGGGGCGACGGGAGCTGACAGAGAACTCCTAGAAGGGCTACATCATCAGGATGTTTCTTTGGATATTTTACAGGTTAGAAATGGCTCCCCAGTGATGACTCCCCAGTGATATCATTTGTGTTTTTCCCTTTCCAAACAGGGGTGAGAGGGATGACCGTGGAGCAGAGCCCTTCAGCCCTGAGCCTCCAGGAGGGAGACAGCTCTACTCTGAAGTGCAATTTTTCTAGCGCATTGAACAATGTACAGTGGTTCCGACAGAATCCCGGGGGCGGTAGCCTCACCCGGCTGTTTTACATAGCTTCGGGGATGAAGCAGAGTGGAAGGTTAAACTGCACAGTGAATACTAAGGAACAGTCCAGCACCCTCCACATCAGGGCCTCCCGACTGGAAGACTCAGCCACCTACCTGTGTGCGGGGGAGGCACAGTGCTCCCTGGTGATCTGCAGCCTGCACCCAAACTGCAGCGGGGGCCTGTAGCCCCACCTTCCCAGGGGTGGGGCAGGCATTCTCCCCCACTGCAGCCTTTGCACATTTTCAGATTTGTGTTACAGCACTTTTTTCCTCCTAAAATTAGACCCATCAAGGTTGTCATTTCACTTGCTTTACTTGCCCCTTTTCTTCCAAAAAGCCATGTGCAGGTAAAAAGTTCTCACATGGAACCTTTGGAACTCGTGGTAGAGATGACCATATCCAATTCCCTGGGAAAACAGATGTCCTGGCAGTTAGCGTATCAATTATTTGTAAATAAACAAATTTTTAAGGTTTGACAAAATAGAGGTCATCAACAAATAGGAAGAGATAATTAAAATTTTGAGTGACGGGTAGATGATTTTACTACCAAAGGATAGTAATGACAACATGTGTAGTATTTTCTCCAGTCTGTATCACCGTTTTCCTCTTGGAAGTACAAATATAATAAAATAATTTTATTGAGGGTCAGGCATACTACTTACCCAATTACATAATTTTTTTATTTTAGTAAGGTAATACCCTGTGAATAAGTACTTTTATTTTCTGTAAAAATAAATCAGGATATTAAGGCATAAGTGCTTTATTTGAGCTCATTTTCATACCAAAGTTAGTGAATCTGAGGTGACATAAGAGCTTATACTCTGAGTACCTGATACAGAAGACACTTTAGATTCACAAAATCTTAATGATTTCTATTGATCACTTTGTACAAAATGTTCACATATCCACTGACAGAAGTATGCATTTAAGTCATTTCTAAATCGTCCCTTGTGGGGAAGATCTCATGGAAATTTTCATTCTGTTCCATGAAAATCATTGCTGTTCCATGCATTTCAATGAATTTATGGCTCATAGTTTTTTTTTTTTTTTAATGGCTCATAGTTTTATAACATTATTCCAAATCTGGGAAAGGGAACAGAAATCCTCTAGGAAAATGCTAGAAAACTCTTCTCTCTTGTAGCCAGAGACAAGGACTGCTGACCCAAACCCAAAGTTGAAACCTGCGTGTAGAAAGATTCCAGCACACACTGAGTTCCAGCCAGCACTGCTTTTGTGTTGAGAAAAGGGCATTGATGAAAAGACTGTGCCCCTGAAAATTCAGTGGAGGTAAATGAGCAGACTCCCTGAAGCTGGGAGCAGAGCCAGCTTCCTGAGCATGGGACCCATGTGGTTACCCAGCCCCCTCCTCTCCCAAAGAACACTACTCTTGGTTTAATGCTGTGCTCTCACGGTCTTGAAAGTAATACTGATTTTATCTTTGTACTTGTTTTCATAAGTGAGCCCCACAAGTGGGAGGAACAAGTGCCTGAGCAGAGGGACACGGGGGCAGCAGGACACAGGCAGGAACACGTGCCGGCTCGGGTTCTGGGTCCTGGCAGGCTCTGCGTGAGCTGAGCAGTTGTCAGCTGTGGTGTGGGTGCCTGTCTTGGACTCGCTGGGGCTGTGACAGGCAGTGAAGGGCATGGCCAATATTTTCAGGAAATTCCTACAAATTCAGATTGTATACCTGGCCATTTCAAGAAAGCACTTTGGCAGTTTCTTACAGAGCTAAACATGCTCTCATCATGTTATCCAGCAATAGTCTTCCTTAGTATTTATTTACAGAGGTGTTTTATAGAAGTTTCATTCACAATTGCCAAGCCTGGAAGTAAGCAATGTAGCTTTCAATAAGCGAATGAATAAATAAACTGTGGTACATCCAAAAGGGAATATGATTTGGTGCCAAAAAGAAATGGGCCATGAAGCAATGAAGAGGTAGGGGAAACTTGTATGCATTTTACTAAGTGAATACAGCCCATCTGAAAAGGCAATGTAGTGTCTGAGTCAGATATCAGGACATTGTGCAAAAGGCAACACTATGGAGAGAGTACAAGGTTGTGGTTGCCCAGGGTTGAGTGGAGTGACGGGAATGAAGAGCACAGGGAATACTTAGTGCAGTGAGCCTAGTCTCTCTGATACTATGATGGTAGATACATTCTTACATTTGTTCAAACTACAGAATGTGCAATATGAATAGATATATGTAAGAAATACATCTCCAGAAGAATATCCTGCTTTCATGGGGCTCAGTTATGGAGCCCACTGGTCTCACTGCCTGTGTAGAACTTTCACTAGTGAATAAATCCCAGTGTTATATTTTCATATGGGTTTAACTCTCCTTGATACATTATTGATCTTATAGAAGAAATGAAAATCCTGATAAGATTTCATCTTGAGGACCGTATCTTTGCTACTGAGTAGGCCTCAGCCATTGGTTAAGATCAAGCACAGATCCATTAGGTCACATGTGGCTGTGAAAATAGTCTTGGGGTTCCATGATGCAGACAATTTCACCCACTCTGACACTTGTCCACAGTACACAGAGTCATCAATAAATATGTGCCTTGTTATATAGTACAAAAGAAATTTAGAGCTGGAAGTGCCCTTAAAATGATTCTTGAGACCAACTTCCTTTACACATCAGAGACTGTAACTAAAGCTAACAGAAAGAAACAATTAGGTAATGAATGAGTGAGGCGAGAAAGAAAGTGGGTTTTCTCCGTTACTCTTTGACCATTTTTCCCCTGCCTACGTATTATAGGCCCATCGTGTTGGTAAAGAGAATGTGTCTAATGCAAGCCTGGCCACTTATCTCTGCACTCGGGTCTAAAAAAGTCATGGTCCTATTAGTTTGAGTAACTGAATGGAGTGTTGCACTTTGTATAAAGCTCTGAGACCTTGGACAGGAAAGACAACTCAGGCTGCGCCACTGCTTTCTACCAGCAAACTCATGCATCACTCACTCTCTCTGTAGAACAAAGCAAAAGTTAATGGTGTCACTGAACTGCAATATGTATCTAAGGACTTTCCCAAAAGTAGCAAATAGATTTCTTATCCAGGTGGACAATCCGTTGAAGGCAGGTTGAGTAGAATGAGTATAATTCACACATTGTCTGCCAAAAAGATCATTGGAATGGAAGATCCCTGCAGCTGGAATTGCATGAAGACGGTAGATGAAGGTTTTCCAGGCCAACACTTTGACCATAAGTAAAACAATATTCTATGAAAGAGCGATCTGGGAATTTTACCCAAGGGATAACTTTATATGTGCAATAGTTAATACATGGAAGAGCATTGTTCATATGAATGGTCATATTCAGTCCTTTCCATTCAGTTTTGAGTGTCACTTTGCAAAAGTGCAAATATTGACCTAACTGTCTATCTCGGGATAGATATCTGTCTATCGATAGATAGCTGTTGATAGATAGAAGAGGGAAATTTGATAAGAGAAGACTCTGAGTGAGAGAAAAGAAATTTTTCGGAATCAAGAATTTTTCCATACATTAAATATTTTATATATACACATATATTTTATGTATTGAGTTGAAATCCTTCACGATACCTGTCTTTAAATCTTTCAGGGTGGGAGAGATAGAAGGAAAATGAGTTTATTCTTTGTTATTTCAGGGGGTCCATGAGTAGGAGTTACAGGAAAGGGGCTTCCACTTTTGGAAATGAGGTAGTCTTGGTTTTCCCCAGAGACCATTTATTTCTCCTGATCAGATCCTTAGGACCAGTTTCCTGTCGGGCTATTCCTGGAGCACACACTATATTTATTCTTCCCTGGATTTATCCTCACAGAGGACATCAGAAATTTCCAGAAACTCAAGAACTGGAGAAATTTATCAATGAGTTTTGGGAAAGAACACTGTAGTGGCATTGAGGAGAAATATGATGGAGTATGGGATGGAAGCAGTGTTGGCCAGGAAATGGGAAGCAGGACAGGATGGATGGTTAATGCTTTACAGGAAATTGTCATGATGCTGTGAGTCCATAATTACACTGGAGGCCATGTCCTCTATTTTGATTGGAGAAAAATGAAATCACTTTAAGTATAAAGTTACATATGGTTATATTTTCTGAATTTTCATCTTGATGTTTTCTCAGAATTTCCACTCTGTCTTTCAATATTTTGCATTATATAAGAGACATAGCATTCCAATAGATTTCTTAAATCATGTCAGATTTCTCTATGTAAACTTTTCAAACAGTAGGTCAAAGACTGTCCTGTAGATGAAATATTGAAAACTGGTGGAAGTTGCTCTCCTGCTCCATTATCACTGAGATTTGGTCTTTTATTTTTTTCATAATCATCTTAATTGAGGGAAGATGAAACATGTTGACTATGGGTACAGTCAACTCTCTGGGAATCGCAAGGTCATGATCAAGACCAGAGGAGGAGCAGAGACTGAGAAAAGAAACATTTGAAATAGGAAATGATCTTCTCTCTCTTACTCTAATCGTTAGCTTCCATGTTCCTTTTACAAATAGGTTTGGTAGAAAAGGAAGGTTTTCTATTTTCTTTGTTTAAGAGAGTGAATCTTGATTCCTTCCTAATTTCTAACATGTACACCAGGACCATCACTGAATAAATAGCAAAAGCAGCTACCTCTTTCCAGCTTACTAACAGAGGCTCAGTAGTGTCCAGAGGTATAGATCTTGACCTACACATTCTTACTGTGCCCTTCATCCCTGATCTAAGATGTAATTTGCTTGGCTGATTGCTGCCTTGATGCACGTGAGTCCCTAAGAGGCACAGGCTAAGAGAAGAGCATGTCCCCAGTGTGTTCAGTGGAGATGTGACCACAGGAGACAGTGCACCTGGGCTGATGCAGAACACGTGGAGGGTTCATTTTAGTGCATCTGATGGACTAGGATATGGCAGAAGCAGAGGCTTTTTCTTATTGGCTGGTAGACAGTGTGGGAAAGTACTCTGTTAGAGGGAAGAAGGGACGGCCTGATAAGAGAAGGAGCTGAGCTGGCTGGAGGCTGCAGTTCTGATCCTGATCTTAACTGGGAGGAACCACGAAGACATCCATGGGAGCTTTACTCATGTTCTCGTGGCTGCAGCTGAATTGTGAGTTGAGTGTTTATGGGAAACATAGTATATTTGTGGATGTTCTTCAGAAGTCAAGACTGACTTTACTCAGGTTTCCTCCCATTAGTGGAGAAAAGGAGAATTCTGAAGCACAATAACCTGGAATCTCTTCTCCTTTCTCTGACCTCTTCTTTCTGCACAGGGTTCAGCCGAGGAGAGAATGTGGAGCAACATCCTTCCACCCTGAGTGTGCAGGAGGGAAGCAGCTCTGTTACCAACTGCAGTTATTCCGACAGTATCTCAGACTACTTCCCTTGGTATAAGCGAGAACTTGGGAAAGGTCCCCAGCTCCTTACATACATTCGTTTAGGCATGGCCACCAAAGAAGACCAAAGACTCATTGTTTTCTTGAACAGGACGGCCAAACATTTCTCCCTGCACATCAGAGACACTCAGCCTGCAGACTCAGCCGTGTACTTCTGCGCGGCAAGCACACATCGCTTCCCAGGCACCTGCTGCCTGCACTCAAGCCTGCGACTGGGGCAGCCCCTGCGCTCCGACAGGGACCTTCAAGTACAGCTTCTGTGCTGTGGTTTCTCTGTAGGTGGAAGCTAGTGTGTTAGATGGTTGGGACGGAGATGACCCACACAGGGTTAGAACATTTGCTGGATGATTCTTGGCTTTGGATTCTTGACGTGATCTAATAATTTGTTTTAATTTGAAACTCAGGTTTTCAAGATGACTTTACATTTGTTATTCAGACTCCTCAACTACAAATACCCAGTAATACAGTCCTTATTATGAATGGGCCTCAAGTATTGTGTTTTAAAGTGATATCTATGATTTTTCAATTCTAAAACATTACGTATCAAATATAGAAATAGAGGAAGTGAAAATATGAAAGTGATAATTCTGTAATCATATAATATTGCTAATATTCCTTTAGGCTAATAATTCTCATAATTAGTATCATGAGTTTTTCGAGTTTATGTATTTTGATTTGTTTATTCCACACTTCATCAAGTCTTTCCTTCAAACCTCTGCTTTTCTTTTAATTTACTGTTTAAGCTTTTTTTGAACATGTGCTTTAATATAACTCTGTGGTATATTTTAATTAATTATACTTTTCAAATTAATTTGGTTCTTCTGAATTTGGGACAATATGCGACAACCATTTCTTTTTCTTAAAAGGTTTTATGTATTTATTAGAGGGAGAGAGAAAGAAAGTATGAGTGGGAGGAGGGACACAGGGAAACTGAAAAGAAATTCCCCTCTGAGCTTGGAGTAGGATCCCGGGACCCCAAGATCATGACATGATGTGAAGTCCACTGCCTGGCTTACTGAACCGTCCAGGCGCCCTTGCCCGCCACTTCTATGTATTTTGATTGATTTCTTGTTCAGAAATTGTGCCCCAGGTTTGATTTCAAGCACAGTTAGTATTATTTGTGTGTTAAGAAGAATTTAGACAGCGAGTGACAATGTGAGCTTCAGATAAAACTCAGAAATTTGTTTTTTTTTTTTAAGATTTTATTTATTTAGTTGACAGAGAAACACAGCTAGAGAGGGAATACAAACAGGGGGAGTGCGAGAGGGGAAAAGCAGGCTTCCCATGGAGCAGGACTTGACCCGGGACTCAGGATCCTGACCTAAGCTGAAGGCAGATGCTTAAAGACTGAGCCACCCAAGTGCCCCTCAGAAATCTATTCTTATTTACAAAATCCTGTATGCATCTGTTCATGATAACTCTCTCATACAACTTAGGACACATAGGAAGTTTATATTTCTTTCATTTCTATATTTTTAGTACCTAGGAACACTTTTCCACATAATTGATTATCAGTAGATGATAATGAAAGAAGGAAAGGACAATTCTGTTACTGACTCATAATTTTAACTTAATCTTTCTGTTTGAATTATATTTATAAATTGATTTCTGAAAACTAGAATTCCTTAAAGTGTATATGTGATTATTTGATTGTTTGAGATCATGTTTCCATTTTTATGTCATTTTTCTTAATGATGCTCTGCTGTTAAATCATTCAATTTATTCTTGGACTTGTAATTTGTTGTTTTCATAATGAAAGCCTTTCTTTTTGAGATATATGGGAAAACCTTTATATGCATGCAGACTGTACAAAGGCTTTTGGGCAAATGGCTAATGGAGGGATCATGTGCTACCAACCTCCCTCCATATGTTCACATTTAACTGAATTAGACATTACTAACCGTAACATATGTTTTAAAAAAATTACTTCTCTAAAGTTGCAAAGCAATCAATGGGTTGAAACAAATTAAGTAAATATTTAATTCTCTCATTCTCCCTCCCCTGCTTCAGGGTAGGCTCCTTTCAAAGTCCCTCCAGCCTTCCTGACTAACCCTGGCGATAACTGGTAATTGGTAGGGTGATGTTGGTTCCTCTTAGCTGAATTATGGTTACTAGGTATGTGGTAACTTGTTCTCTTTTACTGGGAAAGTCCTCAATAAATACAGCTTATCACATCTGACAAAGGAGGTTAGGACTGCAGCCCAGCAGGTCAATGGGCTTGGTTCTTTCCCTCCTTAGAATGGCAGCTCTTTGTAGTTGAAGGAAGGCAACTCCTGATTGGTGCCTTTCCTCCAAGTCTGATAATGGAGTCATAGGGAAGCATGCTTCTATATTACTCGTCTGTTTCTTCTTAAATCAAATTAGAAGCAAGAGAGAGGGTGCATCTCCTACAGGTCTGAATGCTTGATCATACTCAGGTGAGGACTGATGCGGTGGTAGAAACTAGTATTTCAGCCAGAGTGTGCAGTGAGTACCCAGCTCAGATCCAGACACATTCAGGCTTTAAACCTTCACCATGATTGGCTTATTTGATTCCTACATCCTGGGACAACGGAGTACAAACTTTAAGGCCTTTTCTTGATCCTGTGAAGCCAGACTGGGTGCTGAGAGTCTCCCTTTTGTTTGCTTTCTCTAGGACGGCGTGGACTCTATTTGTGGGATCTCTCTTGGTCTGGCATAGCGGGCTTCCTCTCTGTAAAAGCTCACTAGCCCCTTACAGAAGCTCACTGTTGTTGCCCTCCTGTGTGCTGGTGACAGGCCACAGGGTGGGATAATGTATCGGTGAGGGGATGGTGTCGTGGAGGGGTCTGCATGCAGGCTATCTCCAGTGGCTCATCTCCTAATGGAGATGCTGTGTTAAAGAACTTCCGTGTCATGTACAGTATTCAGGACAAAATAGACCCGAGAGGTCAGGGCTGCTGTTGTTCAGACTCCAAGGGCCACCTGAAGGCTGACTTGTGCCTCATGAAGTCACTGATAACCAGGTGGCTGACTTGGGGAGGACTGCGGCCAACTGCATGCATTTCAGTCCCTGTCCACCAGGGGGGGGCAGCTTCAACCACAATCACATTTCCTGCGTGAGATGTGGGCTTCCACTGATCATTTCTCTGTCACTCCAAATTTTCTTCTTGTTAAGAGTGAAGAATATTATTAAGCTGACACTCTGGAGATGAAATGTTTTCCAGCCTTTGTGACTGTGGACCTCTTAATGCTTGGTAAGTAAAATGCCTCTTAAAATTTGGATGCTTTCTTCCATTGTGTCAGAAAATCTTTAACTCTGATTTTATCCAACTCTGTCCCACGGTGAACAGATCTGTTTTCTTTTTCCTCAGTACAAACCCATGAAGACTCAGTGACTCAGACGGAGGGCCCAGTGACCCTCTTAGAAGAGGCTTCCCTGACTGTGAACTGTACTTTTTCAACGACATTGTCTTCTACTCTTTTCTGGTATGTCCAGTATCCTGGAGACGGTCTGCAGCTCCTCCTGAAAGCCTTGAAGGACAAGGAGAAGGGAAGCAACAACGGATTTGAAGCCACCTTGGATAGCAAGTCGAAATCCTTCCACTTGGAGAAAGGCGCAGTGCAAGCATCAGATTCGGCTGTGTACTACTGTGTCATGGATGACACTGTGACGGGGACTGCAGGGGGAGCTGAGCACAAACTCTGAGCAGAACAGGGTCCTGGGTGCTGAGCGTATCTGCCTGATCCACTCTGGTCCCAGCACAGTCTGTGCTTGTTGGTCCCCCAGTGTGTGCTTAGTACAGAATCATGCGAATGACTGGAGCATAGGAACCAGAAGTAACATTCCCAACCCACGCTGTTCCTTAGTGACACTGAGAGCAGTTTGATGGCCAAGAGTTCTCAATCAGCATGTAACTCATTTAAGTCAAACTGTATAGCAGTGAAGTTGTCTTTCGTTCATCCTTGTAGTCAACATCTAGCCCCACAAATTGTTCATGATACCTGGTGGCTGTTGCTATGTCTATGACACTTTTAGAGACACACGGTGTGCCTGAGAAGGGGGCCTCTGCCCCTGTCTTCCTGACAGAGAATGACGGGAGGTGACGGGAGAGCTTGAGGCCCAAGCCAGGTTTTACTAGAGAGGGGAAGGGAAGAAATGAGGAGGAACACGTGTACCTGAGTAAGGAAAAGAGAGGCCAAGGATATCTGCCCTTCTTTCTTTTCTAGTAAATCAGGTGACAGACACAAGCTGATATTCAACATGAAGGGGTGGGGCAGAAACAGAATGGAGGTATTGGCTCAGGTCCCAGCCAGTTAAATAGATGAGCTGGCTCTCTGACAGTAAGAACTCACGTGAGTGTTCTCAGTGCCCAGAAAAAGCAGTGAGAGAAAATTTTCTTTCACTGATGTTTCCTAACAATATAGATAAATGACACTAGGAAGGAAAACTTATAGATTTCTCTAACTCCTATTCTGCAACCTTTCACAGAGCACCAGAAATTATGGAATTGGGAGAATGTACGGGAATCAGTGAAGTTGTGTAGGAATAAAGGAAAAGCAAGGTCTGTGTGGTAGTGCAAGACTTCGTGTCAATATTGTTGAAATTTTCTTTATTATCAACTTATCTATAGATTTTATGAATGAGTTATGATCAGAATATTAATACATTCTCTATTATGTTAGTTATATATTCTTGGTTTAAAATATTTTTAATGTGATTAGTTTAAAATGTAATTTAAAAAATAAAATGTAATATTCATTCTACAACCTGTGTAACTGTAAATGTGAAAATATACTTTAAGCAATTCAAAGGATATATAATAGGAGTTTTCTCAAACATTTGGATAAACGTGGTAGACTAAGGGTGTCTGACTGGCTCTGTGGGTCGAGCTTGGCCTCGGGATCTTGAGGTATTATGTTCAACCCTGTGTTGGGTGTAACAATTACTTAAAAGTAAAATCTGTAAAAAAAAACTATTAGTAGAATAATAACACATATTTATCTCTTGATTTCTCCAATACTCTTTCTTTAAAGGATTTTATTTATTTATTTATTTATTTATTTATTTATTTATTTATTTATTTATTTTGAGAGAGAGAGTGCATGAACACAAGCAAGGGGAGGGACGGATGGAGAGGTAGAAACAGACTTCCCACTGAGCAGGGAGCAAGAGGCAGGGCTCAGTCCCAGGACCCTGAGAGCATGACCTAAGCTGAACTCAGAAGCTGAAGTGACTGAGCCACCCAGGCACCTCTCTAATACTCTTTAAAACATTTAGCAAAGACATCCCAAAGGGCAGAAAGCCAGAGGCACAAAAGGAAACATGCAGAAGGCTATTAGCAGATGGTGACGCCAACCAGTTTTAGGAAATGAGCTGTATATGGAGCAAGGCCAGCTCCCATGAGAAACTGGACAAGGAGAAACCCAAGCGTCGTGTGGAAGCATCTTATGTGTGCTATGCCCTCCGGAAAGGGTCAGGGGAAAGAAGCACCACATATTTTTGAATAATTGAGGAAGATGGCATTACCCCTGTTGGTACCTTCTTGTGTGTGCGTGGGTGTGAATGTGTGTGCATGTGTTGAGGGTATTGTGGGGAGAGAAGGTATGTAAGAAGACTGAGTGTTCACCTTGGGTGCTCAGAACCGAGCATATAAAGCATGGGATGTTATTGTGGTTCAAAGGAGGTAAGACAACAACATAGATTCAAAGGATTGATAACCTAATGACCAAACTTTGGGATCTATTCTGCTCTTTTTTGAACAGAGCTGAGCTGTGGAGACCAATCGGTGAGGAGAAGACCCTGATGACTGGATCTACTGTCTGCAGGCTACAGCCTGAACTCCGCAGCAAGAGTGACTAGATTTTTCTGTTTTTACCTCAGCAGAGGCATCTGAACAGACAT
>PITA01027201.1:0-21342 GCA_004023965.1 Spilogale gracilis | reverse complement strand
CATCTATTCTTATCTGGATAAAATGACAAGGTGGAAAAACTCACCTCAAAAAAAAAAAGAACAAGAGGCAGTACCGAGGGCTAGGGACCTAATCAATAGGGACATTAGTAATATGTCAGAACTAGAGTTCAAGGTGCTAGCTGGGCTTGAAAAAAGCATGGAAGATACTAGAGAATCCCTTCCTGGAGAAATAAATTCCCTTTCTGGAGAAATAAAACAAATAAAATCTAACCAAGTTGAAATCAAAAAAAGCTATTAATGAGGTACAATAAAAAATGGAGGCTCTTACTGCTAGGATAAATGAGGCAGAAAAGAGATAACTAGTGATACAGAAGACCAAATGATGCAAAATTAAGAAGCTGAAAAAAGAGACAAACAGCTACTGGACCACAAGGGAAGAATTGGAGAGATAAGTGATACCCTAAAAACAAACAATATTAGGATATTTGGGATCGAAGAACAAGAAGAAAGACAGAGTGGGGCAGAAGGTATACTGGAGCAAATTATAGCAGAGAATTTCCCTAATTTGAGAAAAGGAACAATCATCAAAATCCAGGAGGCACAGAGAACCCCCCTCAAAATCAATACAAATAGGTCAGCACTTCATCATTTAAAAGTAAAACTTACAAGTCTCAATGACAAAGAGAAAATGCTGAAAGCAACTCAGGAGAAGAGGTCTGTAACATACAATGGTAGAAATACTACATTGGCAGCAGACCTACCCACAGAGATACAGCAGGCCAGAAAGGACTGGCATGATATATTCAGAGAACTAAGTGAGAAAATTATGCAGTCAAGAATACTACATCCAGCTAGGCTATCACTGAAAATAGAAGGAGAGATAAAAAGCTTCCAGGACAAACAAAACATAAAGGAATTTGCAAACACAAAACAGGCCTACAGGAAATATTCAAAGGGGTTCTCTAAGCCAAGAGAGATCCTGAAAGTAACAGACCAGAAAGGAACAGACACAATATACAGTAACAGTCACCTTACAAGCAATACAATGGCACTAAATTCATATCTTTCTATACTTACCCTGAATGTAAATGGGCTAAATGCCCCAATCAAAAGACATAGGGTATTAGAATGGATTAAAAAAACAAGGCCCGGGGCGCCTGGGTGGCTCAGTTAGTTAAGCGACTGCCTTAGGCTCGGGTCATGATCCTGGTGACCCAGGATCGAGTCCCACAACGGGCTACCTGCTCGGCAGGAAGCCTGCTTCTCCCTCTCTCACTCCCCCTGCTTGTGTTCCCTCTCTCGCTGTGTTTCTCTCTGTCAAATAAATAAAATCTTTAAAAAAAAAAAACCAAGACCCATTGATATGCTGTCTGCAAGACACTCATTTTAGCCCAAAAGACACCTCCAAATTTAAAGTGAGGGGGTGGAAAACTATTTAACATGCTAATGGACATCAAAGAAAGCTGGGGTGGCAATCCTTACATCAGATAATTTATATGTTAAGCCAAAGCCTACAATAAGAGATGAGGAAGAACACTATATCATACTTAAAGAGTGAGTCCAACAAGAAGATCTAACAATTTCAAATATCAATGCCCCTAACATGTGAGCAGCCAATTGTATAAACCTAAATAACAAAATCAAAGAAACACATCAACAACAATACAATGATAGTAGGGGACTTTAACACACCAACTCACAGAAATGGACAGATCACCTAAGCAAAAGATTAATAAGGAAATAACGGCTTTAAATGACATACTGGACCAGATGGACATAACAGATATATCCAGAACATCCCATACTAATGCAACAGAATGCACTTTGTTCTCTAGAGCACATGGAACATTATCCAGAATATATCACATTCTGGATCACAAATCAGGTCTCAATTGATACCAAAATACTGGAACCATTCCCTGCATATTTTTAAGGCGCAATGAATTGAAACTAGAATTCAACCACAAGAGGAAAGTTTTCCAAGAACTCAAATACATGGAGGCTAAAGGGCACCCTACTAAATGAATGGGTCAACTGGTCAAAATCTTGGGGACACAGCAAAGGTGGTCCTGAGAAGAAAGCATATAGCAATACAAGACTTTCTCAAGAAACAAGAAAGTTCTCAAGTACACAACCTAACCTTATACCTAAAGAAGCTGGAGAAAGAACAGTAAAGAAAGCCTAAACCTAGCAGGAGAAGAGAAATAATAAAGATCAGTACAGAAATCAATGAAATAGAAACCAAAAGAACAGTAGAACAAATCAATGAATGTAGGAGCTGGTTCTTTGAAAGAATTAATAAGATTGATAAATCCCTTGCCAGATTTAACCAAAAGAAAAGAGAAAGGACACAAATTAATAGAATCATGAATGAAAGAGGAGAGATCACAAGCAACACCAAAGAAATACAAACAATTATAAGAACATATTATGAGCAACTATATGCCAGCATATTTGACAATCTGGAAGAAATGGATGCATTCCTAGAGACATATAAACTAACCAAATTGAACCAGGAAGAAATAGAAAACCTGAACAGACCCATAACCAGTAAGGAAATTGAAGCAGTCATCAAAAATCCCCCAAAAAACAAGAGGCTAGGGCCAGATAGCTTTCCAGGGAAATTCTACCAAACATTTAAATAAGAATTAATACCTATTCTCCTGAAACTGTTCCAAAAAATTGAAATGGAAGGAGAACATCCAAACACATTTTATGAGACCAGAATTACCTTGATCCCAAAAGCAGACAAAGACCCCATCAAAAAGAAGAATTACAGACCAATATCCTTGATGAACACAGACACAAAAATCCTCACCAAAATACTAGCCAATAGGATCCAACAGTACATTAAAAGGATTATTCAGTGGCACCTGGGTGGCTCAGTTGGTTAAGCAACTGCCTTCAGCTCAGGTCATGATCCCGGAGACCCGGGATTGAGTCCCACATTGGGCTCCCTGCTCAGTGGGAAGTCTGCTTCTCCGTCTCTCATTCCCCCTGCTTGTGTTCCCTCTATATCTGTGTTTCTCTGTGTCAAATAAATAAAAAAAAGGTCTTAAAAAACAATAAAAGGATTATTCACTACAATCAAGTGGGATTTATTCTCAGGCTGCAAGTTTGGTTCAACATCTGCAAATCAATCAATGTGATACAGTACATTAATAAAAGAAAGAACAAGAACCATATAATCCACTCAATAGATGTTGAAAAACACTTGACAAATAAAGCATCCTTTTTTGATCAAAACTCTTCACAATGTAGGGTATTGAGGGTACATACCTCAATATCATAAAAGCCATCTATGAAAAACCCACAGCAAATATCATTCTCAATGGGGAAAAACTGAGAGCTTTTTCCTCTAAGGTCAGGAACACGGCAGGGCTGTCCACTATCACCACGGATATTCAACATAGTACTAGAAGTCCTAGTCAGCAATCAGACAACAAAAAGGCATCCAAATCAGCAAAGAAGTCAAACCCTCACTCTTTACAGATGATATGACACTTTATGCGGAAAACCCAAAAGACTCCACTCCAAAACTGTTAGAACTCATACAGGAATTCAGTAAAGTGTCAAGATATAAAATCAATACACAGAAATCAGTTGCATTTCTATATACCAACAGCAAGATGGAAGAAAGAGAAATTAATGAGTCAATCCCATTTATAATTGCACCCAAAACGATAAGATACCTAGGAATAAACCTAGCCAAAGAGGCAAAGAATCTATATTCAGAAAACTATAAAGTATTCATGAATGAAACTGAGGAATACACAAGGAAATGGAAAAAATTCCATGCTCATGGGTTGGAAAAACAAATATTGTGAAAATGTCTATGCTACCTAAAGCAATCTACACATTTAATGCAATCCCTATCAAAATACCATCAACTTTTTTTTTTAAAGAAGTGGAACAAATAATCCTAAAATTTTGTAGGGAACCAGAAAAGACCCTGAATATTTCAACAAAGGAATGTTGAAAAAGGAAACCAAAGTTGGTGACATCACAATTACAGACTTTAAGCTCTATTACAAAGCTATAATCATCAAGACAGTATGGTACTGGCACAAAAACAGACACATAGATCAATGGAACAGAATAGAGAGCCTAGAAATGGACCCTCAACTCTATGGTCAACTCATCCTCAACAAAGAAGCAAAGAATGTCTAATGGAAAAAAGACAGTCTTTTCAACAAATAGCATTGGGAAAATTGGACAGCCACATGCAGAAGAATGAAACTGGACCACTTCCTTACACCACACCCAAATTAGACTCAAAATCGATGAAAGACCTCAATGTGAGACAGGAATCCATCAAAATCCTTGAGGAGAATACAGGCAGCAACCCCTTCAACCTCAGCCACAGCAACTTCTTCCTAGAAATATTGCCAAAGGCAAGGGAAACAAGAGCAAAAATGAAGTATTGGGACTTCATCAAGATTAAAAGCTTTGCACAGCAAAAAAACAGTCAACAAAACCAAAAGACAACTGACTGAATGGGAGAAGATATTTGCAAATGACATAACAGATAAAAGGCTAGTATCCAAAATCTATAAAGAACTTATCAAACTCAACACCCAAAGAACAAATAATCCAATCAAGAAATGGGCAGAAGACAAGAACAGACATTTCTCTAAAGAAGACATCCAAATGGTCAACAGACACATGAGAAAGTTCTCAACATTACTCGGCATCAGGGAAATACAAATCAAAACCACAGTGAGATACCACCTCACACCAGTCAGAATGGCTAAAATTAACAAGTCAGGAAATGACAGATGTTGACACAGATGCAGAGAAAGGAGAACCCTCCTACACTGTTGGCGGGAATGCAAGCTGGTGCAGCCACTAGAAAACAGTATGGAGGGTCCTCAAAAAGTTGAAAATAGAGCTATCCTACAACCCAGCAATTGCACTACTGGGTATTTACCCTAAAAACTCAAATGTAATGATCCAAAGGGGTATGTGCACTCCAATATTTATAGCAGCAATGTCCACAACAACCAAACTATGGAAATAACTTAGATATCCATCAACAGGCAAATGGATAAGGAAGATATGATACATATACATACAATGGAATAATATGTGCCCATCAAAAAGAATGAGATCCTGCCATTTGCAAAAACATGGATGGAACTAGAGGGTATTATGCTGAGCAAAATAAGTCAATCAGAGAAAGATAGTTATCACATGATCTCTCTGATATGAGGAATTTGAGAGGTAGGGCAGGGGTCGTGTGGGCTAGGGAAGGAAAAATGAAACAAGATGGGACCAAGGAGGGAGATAAACCATAAGAGACTCTTAATCTCTGGAAATTAACTGACGGTGCTGGGGGGTGGCAGGGGGGGATAGGGTGGCTGGGTTATGGACATCAGGGAGGGTATGTACTATGGTGAGTGCTGTGAATTGTGTAAGACTGATGATTTATAGACCTGTATCCCTGAAACAAATAATACATGTTATGCTAATGAAAATTACTAATAATAAAAAAGAATGAGCAAGTAAAAAGAATAATTAATGTGAATATTTTCACTGTCATTACTAAACCTAAATACAATCCAAGGCACAAACAGTAGCAATTCCTTTCTTGAGTAATCCTTAGAAACTGCTAAGTTCAGAATTTTAACTACAGTGCTACTCATATGAATTAGAAGTTTATGAACAAGGACTCATCATAGATCAGGTTTTAAAGAATCACATATAATGGTTCAAAAAATACCTAAAATCATTTGTTATCTGAGCTCTTCCTAAATCAGTGAAGAACTGTCGACTGGGTGACAACAGATTCTGGATTTTTTTTTTACTGTGACTACTTGGGAATCTGTTAGATTTTCTCTTCCATCAGAATAACATAAAGGACATGACTTAACTTTTATACTTGATTTTTCAGATCCTAAAGATCTTATAATTAAGAAGTAATTTTATAACAGATTATTACTTAGAAACAAAAAGAATGAGATTTGGCCATTTGGGAAAACATGACTGGACCTTGAGGGTGTTATGCTAAGTGAAATAAGTCAGGCAAAGAAGTAAAAATTCCATGATTTCACTGATACATAGAATCTGAAAAACAAATGGATACACAAAAAGCAGAATCAGACAGCAATTTAAATACTAGGGGTACCTTTTCATTTATATTTTTGTCATTAATCACCTATTCTTACTTACATGAGTTTTTTTTAAAGGTCTCTGGAGTTTGCTCATCCAGTCAAGTCTGTGAAGGTAATAAACATACATATGTACATAAATATACACACACATATGTATATGTATAAATATGTTAAATGGTGTTTTAGAAGAACTTTGTCTACTGAAGCTTTGATAATTTGAACAATGCTAAGGTACTGAGATGTTAAGGAAAAAGTTTGCTTTCATTTTAGAATGCAAAGTTGATTTCTTTTTTTTTAAGGAAAGAAGGAAAGCTTTTAAAATAATTTTGCTAAAATATTTTGCAACTGACAGAGAGGAGGGTGAGGGGGATGGGCAAATGCATGAAAGGGAGTGAGACACACAGGCTTCCAGTTATGGACTGAATAAATCACAAGAATAAAAGGTACCACATAAGGTGGTGCCTGGGTGGCTCAGCGGAGTAAAGCCTCTGCCTTTGGCTCAGGTCATTATCTCAGCATCCTGGGATCGAGGCCCACATCAGGCTCTCTGCTGAGGGGGGAGCCTGCTTCCTCCTCTTTCTCTGCCTGCCTCTCTGCCTACTTGTGTTCTCTCTCTGTCAAATAAATAATTAAAATATTTTTTAAAAAAAGGTACCACATAAGGGAGTACAACCAAGGGAATTATAATAGGGTTGTACAGTGACAGATAGTAGTTACACTTGGGGTGACAAAGCATTACATATAGAGATGTTGAATCACTATGATGTATACCCAAAACTGATGTAACACTATATGTCAACTTCAATTAAAAAAAAAAAAAAGATAGTTTCGTATGGAAAGAGTGAGACTTTACAAATGGTCTGGCATAAAAAGTTGTGGTATCCAAATCGAGTTTTTTCTTTTCTCTTGTGTTCCTTTATTATAACTCAATTTCTTTTTTGATCTCATGTATCAACCAGGGCAAAAATCTGTTCCATTAGTGATCTGGCACTAGGAAAAAGACTACCCTTAAGGAGAAGATATGATTCAGCATTTTCCCCAATAAAAAACTGAACTAATTATGAACTTCAACTTGTTTTCACATTTTCAGTGAACAGAATAATATGCATGTTGACATCAAATTTTATAAACCAGGTTTCCTAATTATTACTTGAGGGATTGCTGAAGGATATGCACGATTAAACACATCCTAGCTTCTTTTATTCCATGTTGCTTATAGCCTCTGTGCTTATAGAAGGTCACTTTTACTTGAGGCTCATCTGCAGTTAAATGATTGCTCCCCTCCACCTCTTCATTGTAATTCAGTATCTGTTCAAGTTCTACCCTGTTCAATTCATTGAGTGTCTCATGAAGAACATGTCCTCATTCATTTTTCCGAAGGTCTAAGTTAGAGAGATTGGGACATTGTTTTTCTAAGAGCAATCAGAATGATTTCTTTACTTCTCCATACTCAGATTATTTCAGAGAGACCATTATTTTCTTTGGTTTTGCTTCCTGGAACTTCCTTTAGCACAGACTGTCTCCTCAACTCAAAGTTTTTAATTATTTACAGTGATAAGTGTTTCAAAGTAGGATTAATGTACCAGCACTCAATCAATTCCCCAGCTCCCCAAGGAAACTCTCCTCCTTATACATTGTACTTTGCTTTTACAGACTATAAAAGCATCTGTAGTTAACTATACTTGGCTTCTCAACTTTTTGCTGTTATCCTTTTTTTTTCCCTTGTTTATGTTGGGTAATGAGGATATGAGCTTTTCTTAGTGTTGCTGAAATGCACTCTTCTTTACTACTTGATTGACTTTTTGGAAGGGATTCTGAAAAGCCTTCAACTGAGGCAGCCAATCTACTGGAAAAAACAGACCTTCTGTACAATGAGCTCATCATCTTTCAAGCTTGTGTACCTTTTTACATTCTTCACACTCTTTCCAAAATGGACAAAATGATTGTCTATTCAATGTGGCATGTGGACGAGCTGTCTTAATTGCATTTCACACTTTCTTCATACATTTTTTTTAGAAATGCTAAAATATAAAGAATTTAACAAATGTCAAAAAAAAAATCCTCCCTTCCTATTTCAGTGTTCTACTTTCTACAGCTTTCCATCAAGACCTGAAAGTTCTGTTGCAACCCTCCCCTCAAGCTAGAACAATGTCCTGGAAAGTCACTCTGCTTCTGCTTCCTTCTCCACATTGTTCTATTCCTGCATTACACTCTTGTCCTCTGCCAACCAACCCTACATCTGATTCTACCCAATAATTCTTTCCTCTTTCTTTCTTTCTTTCTTTCTTTCTTTCTTTCTTTCTTTCTTTCTTTCTTTCTTTCTTTTCTTCTTTCTCTCTCTCTCTCTCTCTCTCTCTCTCTCTCTCTCTCTCTCTCCTTCCTTCCTTCCTTCCTTCCTTCCTTCCTTCCTTCCTTCCTTCCTTTCTTCTTTTTATTGGGGGGGGGCGGGCAGAAGGAGAGAAAGAATCTTAGGCTCCCAAGTCTAGCACAGAGCCTGATGTGGCTCAATCTCAAGATCCTGACATCAGGACCTGAGCCAAAATCAAGAATTAGAAGCTTAACAAACTGAACTACCCAGGTGTCCCCCACCAAATAAGTCTTTCTATATTGATTCCATATTATCTTTATCATTCTTCTATGTCCCAAGATCCTTCTTCCTAATATAATCTATGCTCCATTGTCCACTTATTGAAAAGTGTTCTGACCTTATATTAAACTGTTTCAATGAGACAAAACTGTGTTTGTTTTTATTCACACATGTCAATATGTAAAATAGCTGGCATATCATCAAAAAAATATTAATCTTGGTTCAGAAAATTTGGGTTTAACTCTTAACTGTCACTTTCTTTTTTAAATAATTTATTTTATTTTATTTTTTCAGTGTTCCAAGATCCATTGTTTATACACCACACCCAGTGCTCCATGCAATATGTGCCACTTTCTAATGATAAAAACTTTGTAAAATTATTCAATGTCTAAGTCTCTATTTTCTGACCTCCAAATTAGGGATATTTGTTTCACATGACTAAAGTCAAATGAGGATATGTGAAAAATCCTTGCAATTTTCCCAGAATAAAGTAAATATCCAATGAACACTTACTAATTCTGAACCAGCATTGTGCTTCTTTTCATGCTGAGTATAATTATCTCTGTCTCTCTCAGTCCAAGTTATAATAATTCCATTTAAAAATGTGATCACAAGTTATAATCTATTCCAGTAGAGGAGCATCACACTTTCAAATTTCTTTGAGCTTACACCCTCTCTCCCTTGGACTAAGTGTCGTGTGTCCTGGAGCAACGGAAAGAAAGTTCTTTAAAAGCTTTCTTTTCTAAGAGTTTAAGAAACATATCTTTGAAACTTGTTGAGAGAATGATGTTTTCTTATACAAATTACCTGTACAGAACTTTTTGTGTACTTTTAATATGAGTAAGGATTTCTTTCCTACTAGTTTGAATTAGTTTATACACTCATCCCATCATTTAGAGACTTCTTTGGCACTGAACTCTGAGACTATGGTCCCATTTCAGGGGACTGATAAACATTCAAAATGGAATAGATGATGGTCCCTGTGCTTAAGGAATTTAAGCTCCAGTGCAGGGGTCAGCAAACTTTTTCTAAAAGGGCGATACAGTAAATAGTTAGGTGTGTGGACCATACAATCCCTGTGGCAACTACACAGCTCTGCTATCACAGTGTGACAGCAGCCATTAATAATACATAAACCAATGGGTATGCCTGTGTTTCAGTTAAACTTCATTTGCAAAAACAAGTGGCAAGCAGCTGGCCCATTCCTCTAGTTTACTAATCCTTATTCTAAAATATACAACCAAACAATGACCATTGCTTTCATTGTTCAAATAAATATTTAATTTTTGAAGAATATGGAGGTGAACTTATTTTGAAGTAGCAATCTCAAGAAACATCCATGAAAAGCTAAGGCAGTTTTGATTAAGCATTAGGTCAAAGCAGGAAATAAAATTGAGAGAAAGGTGGATTAATATCCCAATATATAAGATATATTCTAAATTTTGGTGGAGTATTTAACTTTGAAGATTTCTTTTTTAAAAATGAGGTACACACACACATACACACACACAGACAACACTGGAATATTACTCAGCCATAAAAAAGAAAAATCTTGCCTTTTGTGCCAACATGGATGGACCTAGAGCATATTATGCTAAGTGAAATAAGACAAAGACAAAAATGCACGATTTCACTTCTGCATAATCTACAAAGGAAAACAAACAAATGAAACAGACAGAAACAGATTCATAGATACAGGAAAAAAACTGTTGTTTACCAGAGAGGACAGGGGTGACAGGGCTGAGTGAAATAGGTGAAGGGAATTAAGAGGCACAAACTTCCACTTACAAAATAAGTCACAGGAATATAATGTACAGCATAGGGAATATAGTCAATAAAATAACAGCTTTTTATGGTGCTCATTACTAGACTTATGGGGATCATTTCATAATGCAGAAAAATACTGAATCTCTATGATGTATACCCGAAACTGATAGGATACTTACTGTATGCCAGTGACATTTCAATAATGAAAGAGATTTCTTTCTACACACCCCACCCCCACCCCACATTCTACTCTATCTCTGTCTCTCATAGCTCTGTAGTGCTTGAGGTGAACATCTGGTATCTGAACATCCTTGACTCAAGTATAAAACTTGTGAATTAGGGGCAACTGGGTGGTTCAGAGGATTAAGCCTCTGCCTTTGGCTCAGGTCATGATCTCAGAGTCCTGGGATCGAGGCCCACATCAGGCTTTCTGCTCAGCAGGGAGCCTGCTTCCTCCTCTCTCTCTGCCTGCCTCTCTGCCAATTTGTGATTTCTCTCTGTCAAATAAATAAATAAAATATTTAAAAAACTTGTGAATTAATTCTTCACATTTTATTTGGATACATCCTGAGTAAAAAGATGGCTATAGTGTCATGATTCTTAGAAGCCTCTTTTCCTGACTGTGAGCCTATACGGACCTGCCTCAAGTATTTTTGAGATATTAATAAAGAATCTTTTTGCAGCACCTTTGAAATCTTGACCCTAAAATCATGTTTTATTACTGGCAAAAGCCTGGATTTGACATTTTCCCTCAGGCTATTTCATTCTTTGAAAATCTTTTTCCATGAGAGACTAGTGACAAGAAACAGCATCATTTTTGAACCCAGCAAAACTTGACTCAAAAATGTTTCTTCATTCAAATTCTATTTGAAAATTACATTTCGTCGTCAGTTTTATATATAGATAGAGAAATAGATACATAGATATCAATAACTTATCACATGCTGCTTAAATAACAAGGTGGGGCTTTCAACATTCTTTCTGAAAATTCCCTCTGAAAATTTCCTTGCTCAAATCCACATGTATTTTTTCTATTTTCTGCATTATCAAAGTGTTGTCCAAAGTTATTGCCAAGCTTTCTTCTACTACATAACACAGCTCACCTTTTCTCCAGCCTCTGATGAAAGTTTTCTTTCCTGTCCTTCCAACTGTCACTTGCAAACTCCTTGAGACCACTGCAGATTCAGCCTTACCAAATTCAGAGCCAAAAATCACATATTTTAGGTTTTCCTTAAAGCACCACCCTACTTCTGGTACCAAATTCTGTTCCTGTGAGCTACTGAGGCATAAAAAGCAACCAAAAATTCAACGGTTTAAAGCATCATTTATGCCAATTATATCTCAATAAAAGTGGGGGGAAACAAGATTTTTTCATCTCTCACGGTGTATAAACTGATGTGACTCAACCAGACAAGTCTGCTCCACTGCCTTAAGGTAAGCTGAATCATCCAAGATACTTTATTCACATAGCTGGTAGTTTATACTGGCTATTGGCTAAGAGCTCATCTTGCACAGCCAAGCAGCATGCCTACGTATTGTCTCTCCTTTTCCCTCACAGCACATTAGCTGTTTTCCAAGGGGAAATATTCAAAGATGTTTTAACTGGTTAAAAAGCAAAAGCTTCCAGCACTCAGAGACTAGGCGCAGAAGTGGAAGGATGTCACATCCACCATCTTATATTGATTAAAGCAGTCACAAAGCCCACACAGATTTAAGGGATGGGGAAAGAAACTCTCACACTTGATGTGCAGTGAGAAAAAAATGGAGACCATCTTAATTTAACCAGATGTCAGGTCCTGCTTTTCAGGTACTGGAGATACAAAAGTTACAAAGATAACGCTTGCCTTCTGTGAGCTTACAGTTTAATTAAGGATACAGAAAAAACACATGTAAATAAATTAAAACATATAATAAGTTAGATAGTGTAAGTGTTATGGCAAAAATAATAGTGAACGTGTATGAGGGCTTTAATATTTTTATTAAGATTTTTATTTTAATTCAAGTATAGTTAATAGACAATGTTATATTAGTTTCAGATACACAACAGAGTAATTATTCAACAACCCTATACATTACTCAGTGCTCATCATGATAAGTGTATTCTTAACCTCCTCTCTAGCCATCCCCTCTACCCACCTCCCCTCCAGTAACCGTCAGTTTGTTCTCCATAGTTAAGAATCTGTTTCTTGGTTTCTCTCCCTCTCTTTCTCTTTTTTTTTCCTTTGCTCATTTGTTCTGTTTTTTAAATCCCACAAATGAGTGAAATCATGTAGTATTTGTCTTTTTCTGACTGACTTATTTCATTTAGCATAATACTCTCTAGCTCCATCCACATTGTTGCAAATGGCAAGATTTCATTCTCTTTTATGACTGAATAATATTTCTGTGTCACATATATCACATCTTCTTTATCCATTCTTCTAGCAATGGACACTTGTTATTGTAAATAATACTGCAGCAAACATAGGTGTGCATATTTTTTTGAATTAGTGTTTTTGTATTCCTTGGGTAATAAAGTGTAGTGCAATTACTGGATCAAAGGGTAGTTCTAATACAGTTCCAGGGAAGACCATAAGGAGGTATTTTATTTGAATAAAGACGTAGTAAGATCACTAACATAACCACATGGTGACACAGGCCATTCTGGCTTCACTTTCCCTCCCAAAAAGAGCTAACATTTATTCAAGAACAAGATGCCACAGAGAGAATCTTAGAACATGGGGGTAGGGCTGACACAATCTCCTGCACCACAGAGACCAGGAGAGACTATATTAGAAGGGTAGGAGAAGCATCTACACATTGACTGCACTGACCTTCTCCTAGGACAGTGGTGTACCATGCATGGAGTTCTCCCCTGAGCCTATGGGTCCTCCACTGGGAAAAAGCCCAGAGGGGACAACCAGTCCCACACCTCAGCACTGTGGGTAACATTGCAGGACTCCCTCCTCTATTCACACACCACAAGGATTGCAGGGAAATTTGCAGGGCATAGCCACTGGGAATCTCACAGTGATAAAAAAAAAAAAAAGTGGGGAAGGACTTGTGACAACCAGCACACAGCTCTTGGTAGACCATGTTTACACATGCAGTGCTCAAGTAGTGATCTCAACTAGCAGCTTTTTCATCTGCAGAACTAAGTTGGAGGGCACACACTGATCATGGAATTTGGTGGGGTGCAGATCTGTCTGACTGAGAACCTGAAATGAGCATTTTTGCCAGCCCTGTGGCCTGATTTACCCACAGTCAGGCAAGGTGTTGGGTCACAGCTTTGCCTACTGTGGAGAAGGCCTTCTGGCCCCACCTGCCCAAAAGTTCTGGTGACAACTCCCAGAAGCTGTGCAGCTCATGTCAGGCAGGCAGAGCAGACTGCCCCCAGCAAAAAGCCAGTACCAGTTGTGGAGGCTTCCTATGATATTCACAGGCAAAGAGATAAATTCATAGTCAAGGCTGAGGGTAGCTCCCAGCTGTACTTCAGAAACAAAGAGGAGTAAGAACTGTCCCAAAATACAAGAGGTGAGGAAGTTCATCACCACCAGACCTGCCTTATAAAAAATGCTAGAGGAGTTCTTTCAAAGGAAGTTGAAAGAACTTTTATGTGTTGACATAAAAACACAAAAAGACAGCATTAATCTCACTGGTAATGGTATACATATAGTCATAAATTCTGCAATATGATAATTGTGCTATATAACCCACATCGCCAGTTTAAAGGTTTTAAAAAAGAAAAAAGAACATAACAAAAATAGCCCATAATGTAATAATCTGTTGGTAGTTACACAATATAAAAAAATCCATGTAAATTGTAAGAGTAGTAACCTGAAATGTGAGAAGAAAAAGCAAAAATATGAAGTATACAAATTCTATTGAAGTTAAATTGCAATCATTTCATTTAAAAAAATTTAAAATATTTTATTTATTTATTTGACAGAGAGAAACACAGATAGAGAGGGAACACAAGCAGGGGGCATGAGAGAGGGAAGAGCAAGCTTCCTGCCAAATAGGGAACCTGATATGGGGCTCGATCCCAGGTCTCCGGGATCATGACCTGAGCCGAAAGCAAGTCACTTAACCAACTGAGCCACCCAGGTGCCCCAAATTATAATCATTTTAAAATAGAGTGTTATCATATATTTTATGTAAGCCTCATGGTAACCACAAGAGGAAATCTGGTAGTAATTATACAAAAAAACATGACAGAGAAGTCAAAGCATATAGATACTAAAAGACATCAGCACACATGCACACACACACACACACACACACACACATAAAGAAAACAGCAAGAAAATAACAAAGGAATAATAAATCTATGAAACAGAAAACAATTAACAAATGGCAATAGTAAATCCTTACAAGTGATAATTACTCTAAACACAAACAGATCGAATATTCTGATCAGAAAACAAAGAATGGCTGAATGGATATATAACAAGTTCCAACAATATACTGCCCTCAAGAGACTCACTTTAGCCTTGAGACACACATAAACTGAAAGTGAAGGAATGGAAAAAGATATTTCAAACAAATGGAAAAAAAAGGCAGGGATAACTATTACCTATATCAGACAAAATAACCTCTAACCTAAAAATGATTTTACAAAGAAGGCTAAGAAGTTTATTATATACTGATGAAGGGGTCAATTCATCAAGAGGATAAAAGAAATGTAAATATTTATGGGCCTAATATCAGAGCACCTTAGTCTATAAAGCAAAAACTAATAGAGAAAAAAGGAGAAATACACATAGTACAATAATAGCTAGGAACATTTTAGTACCACAGTCTCAAAAATGGATATATCACTCAGAGAATCAATAACGAAACAGAATATTTGAACAACACTATATAGACCAAATGGACCTAACAGACATATATAGAACATTCTATCCAAAACAGCAGATTACTCATTCTTCTCAAGTGAATATGGAGTATTTTCTAGGATTGACAATATACTATGTTACAAAACAAGTCTTAGGAAATTGAAGAAGACTGAAATCATACCAAGTATCTTTAACCACCATGGCATAAAACTAGAAATCAAACATTGGAGGAAAGCCAAAAAGCTCACATACACAGGGAAATTAAATAAAAATTTCCTGAACAACCAACAGATAAAGATATCAAAGAGGAAGTAAAAAAATGTTTCTGAGACAAACAAAATAAAAATAAGACATACCAGAACTTATGGAATGTAGCAAAAACAGTCCTAATAGGAAAATTCATAGCAATAAATTCCTTCATTAAGAGGCAGTGAGGATTCAAAATAAAAAACTTAACTCCACATCTTAAGAAGCTATAAAAAGAACAAACTGAGCCCAAAGTTAGCAGAAGAAAGGAAACAGTAAAGATTAGAACAGAAATAGTAAAATAATTAACATAAAAACAAGAAAAAAGAGTAACCAAACTAAGAGTTGGTTCTTCAAAAAGAAACAAAATTGGCAAACACTTATCTACACTAACCAAGACAAAAAGAGAAAGGACCCAAATCAACAAAATAATCAATGAAAAAGGAGCCCTTACAACTGATACCACAGACATTTGATACCAGATTCTAAGAGGTTACGTACAATGAACAACAGAAATGGAAAATTCTTGGAAACATGAAACTTCTCAAGAATGAATCAGGAAAGGGGCGCCTGGGTGGCTCAGTTGGTTAAGCGACTGCCTTCGGCTCAGGTCATGATCCCGGAGACCCGGGATCAAGTCCCATATCCGGCTCCCTGCTCAGCAGGAAGCCTGCTTCTCCCTCTCTCACTCCTCCTGCTTGTGTTCCCTCTCTGGCTGTGTTTCTCTCTGTCAAATAAATAAAATCTTTAAAAAAAAAATGAATGAATCAGGAAGTAACATCACTCAGCATCAGGGAAATACAAATCAAAACCACAGTGAGATACCGCCTCACACCAGTCGGAATGGCTAAAATTAACAAGTCAGGAAATGACAGATGTTGGTGAGGATGTGGAGAAAGGGGAACTTTTCTCTACTGTTGGTGGGAATGCAAGCTGGTGCCACTGTGGAAAACAGCATGGAGGTTCCTCAAATAGTTGAAAATAGAGCTACCCTATGACCCAACAATCACACTACTGGGCATTTACCCTAAAAATACAAAGGTAGTGATTTGAAAGGGCAATGTTTACAGCAGCAATGTCCATAATAGCCAAACTATGGAAAGAACCTAGATGTCCATCAACAGATGAATGGATAAAGAAGACATGGTGTGTGTGCGTGTGTGTGTGTGTGTGTGTGTGTGTATACACATACAATAGAATACTATATAGTAATAAAAAAGAATGAAATTCTGCCATTTGCAAGTACATGGATAGAACTGGAGGGTATTAGGCTGAGTGAAATAAGTCAGTCAGAGAGAGACAATTATTATGCGATCTCTCTGATATGAGGAATTTGAGAGTCAGGGCAGGGGTTTGTGGGGGGTAGGGAGGGAAAAAATGAAACAAGATGGGACCAGGGAGGGAGACAAACCATAAGCGACTCTTAATCTCAGGAAACAAACTGATGGTTGCTGGGGGGTGGCAAGGGAGGGATAGGGTGACTGGGTTATGGACATTGGAAGGTATGTGCTATGGTGAGTGCTGTGAATTGGGTAAGACTGATGATTCATAGGTCTATACCTCTGGTGCAAATAATGCATTATTGTTAGTTAAAAAAGAAAAGAATGAATCAGGAAGAAATAGAAAATATGAACAGACCAATTATGAATAAGGAGATTGGATCAGGAATGAAAAATCTTCAACAATAACAAAAACCTCAGGACGAGATGGCATCACTGGGGAATTTTACCAAATTTAAAGAAGAATTAACATCAAGCATTCCCAAACTCTTCCAAAATATCAAAGAACAGGGAGCACTCCCAAATTCATTTCACGAGGCCAGCATTATCCTGATACCAAAACCAGAAAGACACTACTAGAAAAGAAAACTACACACCAATATCCCTGATGAATATAGATGGATGCAAATACTCTCAATAAAATATTACAAACAAAGTCCACAGCACATTAAAAGGATCATTTTTCATCATCAAGTGGAATTTATCTTGAGATGTAAGGATGGTTCAACATACACAAATCAATCAAGGTGATACATCACATTAATAGAATAATCACACAGAAGCATACGATCATCTCAATAAATGCAGAAAATGTATTCAACAGAATTCAACATCCATTCCTAATAAAACTCAACAAGTTTAGCACAGAAGAAACATCAATATAATAAAAGCCATATATGACAAGCTCACAACCAACATCATACTCAATGATGAAAGGCTGAAAGCTATTTCTCTAAAGTCAGAAATAAGACAAAGGTGCCCACTCTCAGTACAACTAAAATCCAAGCCAGAGCAATAAAGCAAGAACAAAAAATAAAAGGTATCATAACTGGAAAGAAAGAAGTAAATATGTCTTTATTTTTGGACAACAGCATTTTGCATATAGAAAACCCTAAAGTTTCAACCAAAAAAAATGTTATACCTGATCAATGAATTCAATAAAGTTGTAGGATGCAAATTAACATACAAAAATCAGTAGTGTTTATATACACTAACAACAAAAAAATCTAAAAATGGAGGGAATCTATCCCATTGACAATAACATCAAGAACAATAAAATATTTAAAAATAAATTTAACTAAGGAAGTGAAAGAGTTCTACACTGAAAATAATGCAAGACATTTAAAAAGACACAAATAAATGGAAAAGTATCCGATGTTCATGAACTGGAAGAATTACTAAAATGTCAGTATTACCAAAGCCAATAAGATTCAATGCAATCTCTATAAAGATACCAATGGAATTATTTACAGAGACAGAAAAAACACTCCTAAAATTTATATGAAACCACATAAGACCACAAAGCCAGAGAGCCAAAGAAATCCTGAAAAAGAACAAAGTAGGAGGCACCATACTTCTTGATTTCAAGCTATATCTTAAAGCTACAGTCATAAAAAATAGTACAGTATTGGCATAAAAACAAATAGACCAATGGAACAGAATCAACAGCGTAATAATCAACCAAAAAGAAATATAAGCATATATAGTCAACTAATATTTGACAAGAGAGCCTAAAATAATCAGTGAAGAGAAGACAATGTCTTTAATGGTGTTGGGATAATTGAATACTCACATGTAAAAGAAAGAAACTGAACCCATATCTTATACAACTAACAAAAGCTAACTCAAAATGAATTAAAGACTTAAATGTAAGACATGAAACTCATAGGAAAAAAGAAAGGAACAAAGCTCTTTGATATGGACTTAGTAATGGCATTTTGGATATGACACCTAAAGCACAAGCAACAAAAACAAGAATAAACACAGGGACTACATCAAACCATAAAGCTTCTGCACAGCAAAAGAAACCATCAACAAAATGAAAGGACAACCTGAGGCATGCAAAAAAATTTTTGCAAACTCTAAATCTGATAAGGAGTTAACATCCAAAACACAGAAAGAACTCATACAACACTAAATAAATAAATAAATAAATAAATAAATAAATAAATAATAAATAGATAGATAGATGATAGATAGATAGATAGATAGATAGATAGATAGATAGATAGATGATAGATAGATAGATAGATAATAGTAGCCCAATTTGAAAATGGACAAAGGCCTGAATAGATATTTCTCCAAAGAAGATACATAAAAGGCCAACAGATAGATGAAGAGATGTTCAACAGCAATAATCATTAGGAAAATATAAACTAAAACCACAATGAGATACTACCTCATACCAGTTAAAATGATCATCATCAAAGAGACAAAATAATAAACCCTTTGTGGATGTGGAGGAAAAGGAACCCTTTACACTACTGGTGAGATTGTAAATAGGTAAACTATGGTTCCACTATGGAAAACAGTATAAAGGAGCCTTAAAAAGCTAAAAATAGAACTACCATATGATCCATCAATTCCACTTCTGGGAATATATCCAAAGGAAATTAAAACACAAACTCAAAATGATTCTACACCCCCATGCTCATAGTAGCATTATTTGCAACAGCCCAAATATGGAAACAACCTAAGTCTTTATCAACGAATGAATAAAGAAGTTGTAGTGTGTGTTTGTCTCTGTGTGTATCAGACACATAGATATACACCACTCACACACACAAGGGTATATTATGTGGCCATAAAAAATGAGGAAATGCTACCATTTGCAACAACATCTTTAATGCATTATGCTGAAAGAAGTCAGAAAAAGAAATGGTCTCACTTATATGTGGAATTTAAACCAAACAAAACAACATCAACAACAAAAAAATAAACTCATAGAAAAGGAGATCAGATTTGTGGTTGCCAGGGCCAGGGGCTTGGGGAAGGAGAAATTAGAGGAAAGTAGACAAAAGGTAAAAACTTCCAGTTATAAGATAAATAAGTAGTAGGGATATAATATAGAACATAATGACTATGTCTCACATGGTTTTATGATACAGAAAAATTATGAAGAAAGTAAAATCCAAAGTGTTCTTATCACAAAAAGAAGTCTTTTTTCCCCTTTACCCTTTTCTTCTTTTTTTCCCATTATATTTACATGAGAAGATGGATACTAGCTCAACTTATTGTGGTAATCATCTCACAGTATACATAAATCAAACCATTAAAAACTGCCTAAAGAAATAAGGGAGCAAGTCAAGATCAATGATGTCAATACTACTAATGATGAGAATTAAGCCTTAGATTTAGCAATGTGAAGGTCACTAGTTGCCTTGATCAGGGCAGTCTGAAGTAAACTGGATTTAAGTTATCTTTAAAAAGTTTGGGAGGAGAGAAATTAGAACCAGCAGGTACAGACCACTCTTGAAGGAGTTTTGCCCTCAGGGAAAAGAGAACAATGAGGCAGTAACGTGAATACATTTAGACCTCCCTGAGAAGATATCAAGAATAAATATACATTATTCCAGCCACCCAAAGAAATACATAAGTTCAAAACAAATTGGAAAAAGAAAATATTATCAAGTGTGTATATATTCCATATTTGGAAAACTTGGGCCAGAATTGACAAAAAGTAAACCTATCAAAACCAGCAGAACACCCATAGACTTTCTAAATGATGTACCTCATAGTCTCACCACCACTGATTCCATCATCATATACTCTCCATGATAAATAAAAACAGAGTCAAGGAATCTCAGTAATCATATGATGAATGTGCTATACTATTGTGTCACAGAATTGTTATATTGCTTACCCTTCTCATTAAAAAATAAATAGTTACTGAAGACAGGATACTTGATCTCAGGGGAAAAAATATTCTCCAGCTTCTATATCTCCTGAAATCATTATAGAAATGATAGACTATTCCCAAGCATTTTAAATGCTTATTAGAAAGAAGAGCAAATTTGTCTGATTATACTAAATTATGAGAGGAAAAAAAGTGGAAATTTGGGAGTTAAAATATAAGTTATCTGAGCATAATACTTTGCCATATATAAGAACAAAGATTAATAAATCTATGCCACAAGGTGGTATTTACTGCCATTTACTAGCTTTATCATCTCAGGCCAAGTATTTTAGGCCCCTACCCTCTGTCTACATGCCTATAAAATAAGGACAATGAAAGCTGCCTTCAAGGGTCATGGTGAGCATTAAGAAATGTAAAGGGAAACTACCCACAACAGAATGGGTATATTAGTCAGCTGGGGCTACCCCCTAAAAAGTACTATAGACTGGGTCTTATCACTGATAGGATTTTACCAAGTCATCTCTTCAGTGAAGTGTTTTTTTCCTATCTTAGCTCATGAATTCATGGCGATCTCTCCCTTTTCTGAATTCATTGATCTTCTAATCTCTTCCATTAAATTGAATATTAGTCATCCTTTTATGCAGGGCCGTCTTTCCCATTAAAGTGTAAACCCCTTGATAGCAATGATCATGCCCTGCCTACGGTAAGTGCCCAG